>VDFB02037214.1:0-158263 GCA_007258455.2 Sequoia sempervirens
AACCCACTTTTGTTGGCGGTCATTTAAGTCTTTTTGCTGCATGAAGTATCTCAAGCTATTATGGTCGGTTTTTACGTGAAACTTTGTGCAAACTAAGTATTGGCGGAATTTGGCCAAGGCATGCATTATAGCTAACATTTCTTTATCATAGATGGGATAGAGTCTCTCTGTTTGAGTAAGCTTGCGGCTTTCAAAGGCTATGGGGTGTTTATTTTGCATTAGGACTGCGCCAATCCCTTCACCAGATGCATCGCATTGGAGTTCAAAGGGTGAGGAAAAATCGGGGATGGCTAAGACAGGGCAAGAGCTCATAACTTCTTTTAATTTCTCAAAGGCTTGTTGGGCTACTTCATTCCATGAGAACGCTCCCTTTTTGGTTAGGTCTGTGAGGGGAGCTGCAATTTTGGAGAACCCTTTTACAAAACGTCTATAATAACTGCATAGCCCCAAAAAACCCCTTAATTGAGTGAGAGTTTTGGGCTTGGGCCAATCCTTGATGGCAACAATTTTCTCTTCATCCACGCTTACCCCTTGTGCATTGATTTTATGTCCCAAATACAATATCTCCTCCAAACCAAATTCACATTTTGATGCTTTGGCATATAGTGATTCTTGCTCCAAGATTTTGAGTGTTTCCTCAATGTGTTGAAGATGTTCTTCCCATGTTTTACTGTATATAAGAATGTCGTCAAAGAAAATAAGGAGGAACTTTCTGAGCTGTTTGCGGAAAATGTGGTTCATGCATGACTGAAAGGTGGCTGGTGCATTTGTAAGCCCAAATGGCATAACTAAGAACTCAAAATGCCCATAGTGGCATCGGAAGGCTGTTTTTGGCACATCTTCTTTCCTCATTCTTATTTGGTGATATCCTGATCGAAGATCAATTTTGGAAAAATATCTTGCACCATGGAGTTCATCAATGAGTTCATCAATTCGGGGAATGGGATAACGGTTCTTGATGGTCTTTTGGTTTAGTGCTCGATAATCTATGCACATTCTGAAAGTGCCATCTTTCTTCTTAACGAGGACCACAGAAGATGCAAATGGGCTAGAGCTTGGCTGAATGTGTCCCATGTCGAGTAGTTCCTTAATAGTTTTCTCAATTTCTTCTTTGTATTTATGTGGGTGACGATAAGGGGTGGTTATGACTGGCTTAGCCCCCTCTTCTAATTCGATTGTGTGTTCAAATCCTCTTTTCGGTGGCAAACCTGGTGGAATCTCCTCAAACACCTTCCCGTAATTTGTGAGGATAGGTTGGATTTCAATGTGGATAGTTTTCCCTTGTGTATTGTTCTTATCGAGTATCATACATTGGGCAGCCCACTCTCCTTGTCCTCGCCTAAAGATCCTTTCCATTCTTTTACAAGAAACTACCTTTGGGGATCCGTCTGGTAACCCTTTTAGTGTAACTTCTTTCCCTTGGTGTTTGAAACGTATGGTTTGTTTTGGAAGATCAAACATAAAACATCCTAAGGAGTAAATCCATGGAGTCCCTAAAATAATGTCAGCATCTAGGGGAACAACATAGAAGTCTTCTATAATGAGGTGATCTCCTAGGTAAACCTTCAATTGGGGCACTATTGTAGTGCATTGCACCCTAGCACCTGTAGCTGTTGCTGCCTCGAATCCTTCGAAAGTCTGGGTACTTAACTTCCTTTGGTTTACTATTCTTTGGTCAATGAAGTTATGTGAAGCCCCACTATCAATTAAGGTAATAACTCTTTGTCCCAAGATTGTACTTTTGATGCGGAATGGGCTATGTTTAGAGGCTTGGGAAATGGTGGCTAACATAGCTTGACTCTTTTCCTCCATTCTAGCTTTTTTGTAGGGATACTCATCTCTTGAATATACCTCGAGTTGGTGGGCCTTGCCCTCACATCTGTGACCTTGTGCCCATTTCCCTTGGCATTTAAAGCATTGCCCATTTCTTTTCAGTTCATCCATCTTCCTACACCAATGGTCCCTGTCCCTTTTTTCCTTGCACCATTGACAGGTTCTAGACCCTCCCTCCTTCCTATTATTTTCTTCTTTATGATTAGGTTTAGAAGATGATGTGAACTTCTTGTGCTGGTCCCTTGGCCAATTGTCTTCATATTTCATTGCCTTTTGTATAGCTTCCTCAAGGCGCGAGGGTTCAAAAACACTTACCATGCTTTTAACCGTTCCCTTTAACCCCTCAACGAACAAATATGTGAGTCTTTCCTGGGAGATTTCGGGAATCATGACTGCTAGTTTTTGGAATTCATTGGCATAATTTTCTATAGTGCCTTGTTGTCTAAGTTGAGTGAGTTCCCGAAAATACCATTCCGGGTGTTTTTGATCAAATCTTTTTATAAGCTTTTGAGTAAATTCATCATAGGTTTTAATTTGCTGATGTCCTTGGGTTATGAGTCCATGATGCCACCAATCATGGGCCATTCCAGTTAGGTGTAACACGGCAAATTTTATTGCATTTGGTTCCGTCATCGGGCTAAGGGAAAGATACGTATCTAATTTCTGAACCCATGATCGGGCAGTGGTCTTGTCTTCACCATTAAAGTTGGGGAGAGTCAATTTGCTTACTCTACTCTTAAGTTCATTATCAATTGAGTTTCTCTCCACTTTCCTTGGAATAGTTCTTTGTTTGGCCTCACAATAGTCTTTAAAAGATACTAGCTCCCTTCTTTCAGGTTCTAATCTATAGTAGGCTTCCACAATCTCATCCACGTCCTCAAAGGGGGTTTTAAGGTTATGATTTTCTTCATTCTGCAGGAAAGGAGGTCGGGTGGGTCTAGAGCTCAAGTCTCGTGAAGGGGTGAACTGATTATTTTCGGAATGGTTAGAGTTTGCTTCTCTATTATTGCAACTACTCAGATTTTGTAGGGCTTGAAGCAAGGCTTGGCTGTTTTTTTCATTTTGCTCTAATAAGGCTTGGGTTTTCTTTTCATTATTTTCCATAAAAATTCTAAGCTCTTCCCTTAGGGGATTATCCATAAGGTCATCCCCACCGCCATTGTTCTCACGGTTGTTCCTAGAGCCTCTCCTATGGTAGGTTTTCATAGTTCCCACAAGATGGCAGGAAAGGTGGCTCTGATACCACTGTAAAAGTCCTTACCTGGCAGGGCTGAGGGAAGTTACAACAGCAAGACTCTGATGTTCCTATTTCTCTCCCAGATGTGTTCAGAATTTTGTCCATGCATTCATGTTTTGTATGCATAACCAAAGGTCGGTGTTGGCTTTGTCTAAGTTCCAATATGAGGATATAACTTGCATCGTCATCTACCGAAACTCACATTTTACATAAAATTATTAAAAGATTTAATTCTACTCCTTGATTTGTCACAAGATATAAAAAGGAAAATCAATATATCTTTTTAAATATGTTAATAATAATAGATAGATATAAGACAATAATTAAATAATAGATATTTATAAAATAACAATTTAAGTCTAAACTTTTAATTAAATCACATAAAAGGAATGCTATAAATTAAAAGGCGTTTCCCTACAAAAGGCGAAATTAAAATAAACTTGCAGGACTTATAATTCGTTTACTTTCAAAAAAGAAAACCCTTGGTCGCAAAAGTCGCCTCCCCTCAGGCAAGCGACATACCCGTGAGATGCAGGGACAACTATAAGAGGCTCGGGGGAGAATGAGGATGGGCGTTTTTGGAAGAAGCAGAAGCGACTGGATAGGAGGCGGATAGCGATCATCGGTGAGTGCTCTCACTTAGTTTTCATGTTTAAATCCTTGCTACAGATGTATACATCCTGCGTGATTTATTGATTGATTACTGTTCATTTATTCGATGATTCTGTTCTTGTAAACTGGAAGCATTCGTCATTTTGAATACCCCACCATGAGATCGACGTAGGCATTTTAGAATCACTTTCCGCACAGGAATAAGGGTCTAGCTTTAGGCGGACTGAGGTCCGAGATATTCTCAGGAGCACGGATATCTGTGCGTTTCTCTAAAGATATTCGATGGACCCTAAATGTTGGCTTAACCTTGTTGTAAATCTGGAACCATGAGCTGCGTTACTGTGTATTCGGGAAAAATGAATATGCTTATAGAATCATAGACATTGTTTTTAACGTAGCAAAAATCATTCTGATTTTCTGTGTATTATGATTAGATTAATCTTCTATTATAAATGTAAAACATTGCTAAATCAGAATTAGGATTGGTTATATTTCTTATATGTGCAGTAGGAACTAATTAAGAAAATGAATATGGTACAATGAGTATCATGGTCTATTTCTTATTTCAAAATTCTGTATGTAAATATTATTGCACCAAGAATGAATACTTATTACTGCTATATTTCTGTCTGCAAAATTAACTGTCTGATCTGAGCATGTCATCCTATCAAGAGAGACGTATCATGTCCTAAGTAGATTGCCTAAAAACCCCATTCTCAACCCCTTAGGCCCAGTTAAGTGATTGGGCTTTTTCTTAGCCCCTTAGGCTCTTGATTCGGGATTGGGTTGCAGGATTGGGGGTCCCACCTAGGCTGCAGCCCCTTAGGCCCTGAAACAGGGATTGGGCAATTAGGAGGTGGTAGGCCTTAGGCTACTTAGGTCTGTCATGATTCCTCTCCCTTAATAAGATACATGACTCCCTGAATGTATTCTTATTTCATGCAGAATGTGTTATATCTGTTGTTGGAACTTAGACATTAAAGCTAACACCTGGATCTTTGGTTATGTATACAAAAACATGAATGCAGATTGAAATTTCTGAACACATCTGGGAGAGAAATAGGAACATCAGAGTCTTGCTGTTGTAACTTCCCTCAGCCCTGCCAGGTAAGGACTTTTACACTCTGCTATAATTTTGTTTGTAGTATGTAGTATTAATACTGTGCTAGCTTAGTGTGCTATCTTTCTGTCTTTATAAATCATTTTTTTCTTTTATTTGTAAACAGTTTGTCCACTATCTTTTTCTGACCGATAACAGGCAGTTTTGGAAGAATGGAGCTCTAGAGCACTTTCCCACCGTACAAATTGTACGGCCCTTTGGGAATAGTGTCTAGGCTCCCTTAGTGTAAATATGTTAGCTTGTAAGGCTTGTGGGAGTTCAGGAGGCGCCAGCAAAGCTTTGCCCTAGGCGAGCCAGGCAGGGTCCGGCTAGGGAAGGCAGTGAGAAAAAGATTCATAACTTGCAGGGGAATTGAGACTTTTGAGAAATTCTTTCTTGTGAATTTTGTTGAGGGTCTTGGCAATGTTTGGAGATCAGGAGGAAGTTCTAACAATTCATCTGGAGTGAGAACTTCTTGACAGTCTGAAAACAGCTTTGAAAAGCTTGAAAACCCTAGGATTTTGACCATTTCTGTGTGTGGACAGTGTACGGCCTGTGCAGGCTTTAAACCCTGAAAATCCTTGAGGTGTAGGCATGAGAAACACAAACCCTAAATAAAGAACCTAGGTCCTTTGGTGGGTTTAGAGGGAAAAAGCATTTTACCCCTGTTCAGAGGCCTAATTGGGGCTCTAGGCTTGTAGCCTTTCAAACCCTAGGAAAGGAATCTTGTGGAAGCGATGGAAAGTTGGAAACTTGTGGTTGCTTAAGGATCCTAGATAGGCTATTTTGAAGCTTTTGCATCACCTTCACACCCCTGCAAGAATCCAGCAGAAGGTTGAGGTTATTTGGTCTTTAGGGAAGAGTAAGGGCCAATGGAGAGTATATGGCAAGCACCAAGGTTGGCTTGGTAGGAGGACAACTTATTGATAGTGGGGTTGGCCAATAGAAACAGTGGCACCTAGACCTGAGGCAGGACCACTGGGACAAGGTGGAAGAGACACCTAGGAGTTCTTAGGAGCAAGGACTCAGAGCATGGGGCAGTGAGTGCCTCATCCAACCCCAACCTGTCAGATGTTATGGAAGTCCTCAAATGAAAAACTCTCCCTCTTATATCTTCAATTTATTGGTAGTCACACCTCTTCATTATTACTGCCTTTTTGGAAGAATCACAACTATTCCCTTAGTCACTGGTTTGAAACCTTTAATTCCAAGGGATCATTGCCCTTGCTAGAATCGCTCCCTTTATTAAATCGCTGTCCCTTAGGTACTTTGATCTATTTCCTACTTGGATGGGGGCATGACAAAATATGATGAAGAATATCATCTAAGTGGCATGGTGGAAGATGAATAAGATGATGTGCAAGATGAAGGATAGGAAGAAAATCACTACTCAAAAAGAAAGAAGAATTGAGTGATTGTCAAGAAATAGAGAGGTCTAGAGAGAAGGAAATCCTCTTGGAAGGAGATCATGAGTGGAGAAATGATGAATAGAGGTGTTGTGGTCCTTTGGTAGAGGTGCAAGGAGAGAGGAACATGTAGGAGCAGCCCACAAAAAGTGTAAATGAAGTGAAAAAAGAAGGAAAAGAAGTGAGGAAAAAGGGAGTGGTCATTGCAGACCATAGATATGACAAAAAGATTTTTGAGGCACCTAAGACAAAGGAGTTCAAAGTTTTAGCTGAAGAATGTGGAGTTAAAGAAGGTGATTTAGAGTCACAAGTTGCAGAAGTAGAGGTCATAGAAAGAGTGACTCAAGTTGTATCAAGCAAATTACAAAACAAAAGAAGAAAGAGAGCGACTGATTTTGAAATCAGCTATTGAGGTTGAGAAGGTTGCAAGTGTAAGAAGGATTTTTAGAAAATCATGCTTTATGGTATCGAGGCAATTTGTAGGGTTTGAGGCATCTGGGTGCCCCCATGCATGGGGCGTACAGGTTTTCTCTCCTCTGTCAATACTCTCCTAGTACTGTGCACTAATATCCTCTGGGTTTATTTGATTATGCTTGATTTTTGTATTTGATGTTTTATAGTTACAACTTTTATTGCTTTACACTGTTTTCTTCTCGTGGCCCTAGTTATCACTGTGAGCCTGCATTTAATTCCATAAACCTGGTCGTGCCCTCAAAATAATGGAAGGGGGTGAAAAATCGAAGGGCGGGCATCTCGACGAACATGAGAGGGCAACTGCAATTAGTGCCCGCAAGGATGATAAAACTCTCTGAAACATTCTTCTAGGGCTTTCTGTGGAAGTGCCTACGGATGCTCGATTTGTGAAAGTTAGAGATGGTGCCCTCTGCGAGAAGACAGATGCGGGACGAGAAGGTAAGTGCTCCCCTCCCAGCCCTAGAAAAATAGTTATCTCACCAAATCCTGAAATGGTGTGTGCCATCAATAATAAAGAAAGCAGATTAAAAAGAATTGCAATTTTCTTTGTTGTTGTTGATACAGATAAAATCCCTGCAAGGAAATATCTTGATGAATGGTTTAATAATGTGTGGCATAGAAAGTTAGTTTTTCATTTCTCTTTCTGTCATATGATACAGAAAGGTCTTTTTCTGATCTTTTTTCAAAGACCACACTATTCAAGAAAAAGTCTTAGAAAAACAATATTGGACCATTGGCAATTCTATCTTCCGGGCCATTGTGTGGTCTCCTGAATTAATGTGAGGAGGTACTAGCCATCTCATATCCGAGATGGGTCATAGTTAAAAATGTAACCCCTCAACTCTGGAATTTTCTGCCCCAATTACTCTCTCAAATTGGCAAAGTTATGAGAATAGAGCACACAAAAGCCATGCTTTTGCATATGGACGTGAGAATTCTTGTCTCGCTAGCACCAAGAATCAATCTCCCGAAAGTGATTGAAATTGAAATTGGTGGCAAAACTTTAAAATGTGGCTTAGAAATCCTCGGTGCATTGAATGCTTCTTTCCTTTGTAAAAAAGAAGGGCAACTTAGAAGGAATTGCCCTATTAGTGTTTTATGACCGCACCAACACAGAATAAAGTTTCCAACGGTCACTCTATCCTCTCTTGATCAAAATCTCTTACATGCTAAGATTGCGAAAGATCATGCATTCAACTCCAAGGTTCCTTCATGCAGTGGACGTAGACTCAGTTGGCTTAATGTGATTTGCTGGTATTTCAAGGGGACTTACACAATTGTTCGCTCCAAGAGAAAGGGATTTTCAAGATTCGGAAGATTTATTAGTGAAGCTTAAGTTTCCTAAACTAACCAAAAAGTGAGGAATTTGAATGGCTGCAAGGATTAAAAATGCTATGTTCTACTCTAGGCGCGAGACGTGGAGATCAAATTTCACAAGCCTCAACCAAGCTTTGCTTTGCCTCACCTCGAACAGCTTCCACAAAACTGGTACAATCTTCAAAGGAGTAACTAGAGGTATTCAAATCATGATTCAACATGAAGACACCCTCACAATGACGCATATCAGCATGCAAATCATAATCGAAGTTAGGTCTGCAATATTCCAGTTGACCACACAAGGCAAACCCACCATCAGTGAGCTTGCTAGTGGTATGGATTAATGAAGCTCGCTTAATTCAACCACCACATTCCACAACTATCTACGTGCATGAATTAAAATTTACTCTACTCAGTTCTATTTTAAGATTCTATGCGAATTGGAAGGATGAAGAAATCTTGCTAGCTACCCACAATAAAAGATGAAACCACAAGCAATGATAACTCTTTTCATTATAGGAGTGTTCACAACAATCTCTTACAAAGCATTCAATTTGAAAACTTTCCTTCCTCTTCCTATGAATCTATCTATCAATCTATGCTATCTATCTCTCTATGCTCTATCTCCTTCTCTGCTATTCTCTATTCTATATGATACAAATGAGGGGGGATGCCCCTTTTATAGTTAGCCAATTCCAACGGACAGCCCAGATTCAAATACAATGAAGGGCTCAGATTGAGCCACATAAGCCCTAGTCAAGATTCTGCCCTAAAAACTGCCAGAAAGTGGAGTGGGGTAATAAATGAGCACAGAATGCCCACTCCCTCCCTTTGACCAATATGAGCATTTAATGCCCACCATCATCTAGAAGATTCTCGTCCAGAAACGCCTTCCCACTGTTCTCCTTGACTGCAAACTGGATGAACATGGTCAACACTGCTTCAACCTCCTAAATTGAAATGGGTGGAACGTGGTTAAGCTGGAATTCGAGCACTGTGACCGTCGGGTCAGTATTCTCTTCAGGATCTTTTCTCATTCTCTCCTTTAGCCAATTCAGCACCGTCTATTGCGGATTACAAATAATGAGGGGCTACTCCTCTGTTGCTTCCTCTTCGCGTACTTCTTCTCTAACTACATTTGTTGAGGCTCATCAATCTCCATCTGCTGAATATCTTCTCCTGAACCTCTAACCTCTTGCTCTATAGTATTCACATCTTCTAATGTTGTTTCAATCACTTGTTGGAAGCAAGTGTTTGTTGCCGTCTCCTCTTCCTCCTCTAGTTGACTTTCCCTTCTAGGCGCGTTGACACTTAGGCTATCTGGCTCCCTAAGTGGTGGTTGGTTTACCTTCTGAATTCATGCTCCTCGTTCGATTTATTTCTCTAACTCCCAAATAGTGAAAGCTCCTGCACACTCGAAGATCGAGTCTGCGATCATATGGGTGATGCTTCTTCCACCCTTCGAGGCACTGGCTGAACTTGTACTTCTCTCTGTGGCTCAGAAGCTTGGGCAACCTGTTTTCTTTTCTATGCTGATGGCAGCCTCTGGTCACCCATGAGATTGTAAGTGAGAGCAATTGATTTACTTTTGAGCTTATTCGCATGCCTCTCCACCCATCAGTAGAAACCCCTGGTTTCCCCCTGTTACTGCTCTGACTGATATTTCAAGTTTTTCTGACGTTTTTAGGTTTTTGAGTTTTTTTTTTTTTGTGTTTTTGATGCAATGATAGAAAGGTACGATTTTGCTAATAAATGGAAATAAATTCTCTAAAAATCAAATAGCTCTGGAAATACAACAATAACTACGCCAGTATCCTTTATTCAACTTTTCAAGTGATTACAATGATACCCAGAAGAAAACAATGTATAAAATGAAGAATTTTCAAGATTCAAAAACCTGGTATTTTGCTGGTACAGAAGTACAGATTTGTACGGCCCAATGAAAGAATGCTCCTCTCCTGCGAAATGATGATCTCTGAAGACTCCCAGTAAGTTGGCGCCTCCAAGGAAGGTATTCTGGAACCAGTGTAATAGGCGTTTCACCCAGAAGGATGAAAACACGTGTTAAGAGGAGAAGTACGGCCTGCTGTGCAAGTACGGCCTGTCAGACCAGCAATCAATTTGTACGGCCTTCACAAATTTCAATGTATAAACCTCTGTAAATGGTGCGCCCAAGGTAACAGATGATAACTGGATGCAATAACTAAAGAATCTCTGACAAATAACAATCACTGAAAGCTCTGTAGTTTCCTCTGAATAAGAAAACCTCTGTAGGCAATAAATCGAGTGATATTGCACACTCTCTGAACTGCTTTCCGCTGGAGATGGCTCGTTCTCCAAGGAATCGAACGTGAAACCCTAAGTCTCAGGCTCAGACCAAAAATTGATCAATATCAAATTCAATAATCTCATAATCGGCTCAATTCCCAAGGCAAACCCTCAAATACATGAAAAGTGCGATTCCCTTGAAAATAGGGTTTTAATGAAATATTCATATTTTAATATTTTCACCTTTCCATAGTTCTCCACTGAATATTTAATTATTAATAAAATATCAAACTGGCCCCCTTTCCTCATGATGGCGCACCCCTCAAGGAATTCACTTTAAGTTATAATATTAAATTATAACTTTATATTATAAACGTTAATTAATTAATATTTAATCAATACGATCAAATATTAATATCTCCCTTATTTCTAACCCGCTTACTAATCCAACACGGCTCTGATCAAGGCCTCGCCAAACCTAAAAATAAGAGTGGTCCCACACTGCTGCCAAGAACGGGCTAAAGTCACCCAAATGACCTCCGATCGAGCGAGCGAAGACAACCGATCAATCGCTGACTGGCCGAGCCAAGCTCCGAAATGACCCCCTATCCAGTCCATCAGCCTACGAGGGTCGTATGATAGGCCAATCCTGTCGTCTGAGAGATGTCACTGAGAAGGGGACATGACACCTCTCCACCCATCTCCTTGTGAATGTCAAAACCGGTATGCATAATGTGTCCAAGTCTATGATCTTTGGTTCTGACCAGTCAAGTAGTGGGACCAGTGTATTTCTCACTGACTCATAGTCTGGTTGTATTACATTCACGTCCTCATCTACTTGATCTGGAACTGGAACAATCTCGCACTCTCTGATCATCTTCAGAGGTAGCCTGGTAAGCATTCGTCTTCTAACTTCAGCCTCATCCACGACATTAGCCCAGAAGTCCTCAATATGAGCCTTGTGCCTGTACTCCACATTCTATACCAATCTGATTTTGTTTTAAGGATCAGAATCCTGTCTGCCTGTGTGGTATGTGAGGTGGAAGAACTACAGCTCATCCTTAGCTTCTCTAGCTGCCTGTAATGAAGGGCAAACTTCATTTGAATTTCCCATGGTAATCGGGAAGTTTAGTCCTCCTTTCTTCTTCTTTTTCTGGATTTTATCATAGGCAATGAACTGCCTAGATACTTCTAACATAACCATTATGTCAGTGGGGTACCTCGGTAATCTGTACGGATACGATGTGAACCCCTATAGCCTAATATAGGTGAACTTCGGAAATTGGATAAACCAATATCCGTATTCTTCGATCAGCTCCTGAGCCTCTTTTGATATTCTTTGTTGAGTCCTTCGCTAAAGAGTCCTCGCCATATGCATCGTGAAGGCATCGTTCACCCTTTTGTAGTTGGTAGTGTTGCTCAGGTGCAACTGTGGGCCAGCCTCATAGATTTTAAATTGTTCAGGACCACACCCAATTGGCTCTTTGTAAGTTATCCCTCTGTACTTAGTCATTGGAGCTAGCATATATATAACATATGAGCTCATGTAGAACGTTTTAGTTCTTCTCAGGTTCCTGAACTGCTCATCTAAATTGTCACTTATCATCCTTGCCCAATCAACACATTATTTCCCTTCCATTACAATTTTGATGTAATAAAACATCCATGGCTCGAAGATGAATGATTGAGAGCTTCCGTTCACCCAGCTGAGCATCATTATCAAATCACAATACTCTTGCTTCACATCATCTGAGATAATCTGCTTGGGAAGCTTGGTGCGAGGAGGCCTAGGTTTCTGCATCCAAACTGAATTTATCATCCCGGCACATCTTTCAAAAGAGGAGGCGTACATCCTTTCAGCTCTTTCCTTTGTTTTGTACACCATCCTATCAGAAGTGGGAATTCCAAACGCCTCTCCAATGGCATCAGGCGTGAGGTTGGCAAACAATTTTCCATCAGGAGAAACAATCGTCCTTTGCTCCGGCCTATAATAGTTGGCGCACTCCATGATCAATTCCGAACACTGAATTGCTGGTGGAAAACCAGTAGCTGCATAAATTCCACTCTTCACAATTTGGTGCCTATGACTGATGGAAGATGGTCACCTATCCCATGCATTCGACTTCTGAGTGCTCCCAGGTTGAATGAACCAAGGTTGGTATCATTCAACTCTCCCAGCTTTGAAGTAAACTTTGACTCAGGAAGAAATGTCTTGCTCAGCTTCTTAATTACAACCTACCTGGATACGCCAGCTTTGCTCGATTCAGCATTTGCAGCCTTGTTCGCCCTTGCAGCATCTCCTCTACCTGTTTCAGCCATCCTACAAAATAAAAGACAAGCATTAAAATTCAAACTTGGAAAATAAATCACCTCAGGATGGCGAAAATATGGAGAAAACTTCGAAAAAGAAGAGCCTTCAGCATCAAAATTTCTAACTCCAAACCTCAATACTTTCAGCAGTATAACTTTTGGTACTTAGAAAAAATCACCCAAGCTAGCTAAATTACTTGCTCACTTCAGCAGCTTCTCCTCAACACTCCTCTTCTCACTTTCAAAGCCACAATTTCACATGTGCAAATGGTGAGTAAAAAAGAAAATCTTCGTGGCTTAAATAATTGTGTGTGTGAGTTTATTTTAGCAAGTTCATTCAATTTCCTCTCCCTCTACTTGGCAATTTTCCAATTTTGGCAAAAATTCGAATTTTTCCCCTTTTGACTGTCTATTAACACTTCGTTATCTCGAATATTCATGGGGAATTATTTCATTCATTTAATTTCTCCAACATTTAAAAAAAATTCCTCTTGACATAGGCGTATTTCACTTAGAGCCTTTATTTTTTTCAACGCCTTAGGAAAAAAAAATTATTTCAAGAAATTTTATTCATCATGTGTCAGGCGTATTTCCTTGGGTGCCATCTCATGTTAATGTCTTAGAAAATTATATCCCTTGATCTTCAATTCATCTTAGAGCACATTTGGCCTCTTATGCTTCTAGGGCGCATTTTACTTAGAAAATTTTTAAATCTCCCCCTCAGGCGCATTTAAGGGGGTCAAGCTCTCATTTAATTTTATTCTCCTCAGGGGCGCACTTCATGCCTCCTGTGGTGGGCGCATATCCACCTTTATACTTTAATATCCCACGCCTTAGAAAATATTGCAGTTTGTGACCTTATGTTAAGAGGGTGCATTTAAGGGGTGTCTTGAAGAGTTTCCTTGCCTTAGAAAATTTCATCATCCAACTTACTCTTTGGGCGCATTTCATAGGAGGAGCTTTTATTTTCATGACTTAGAGTAAATTATCTAACTCCTTCCTTGGGCGCATATTGGGGGGGGAGGGCGGGGGGGTCATCTTATTTGCGTGCCTTAGAGAAATTTCTCCCACCTTGATCCCACCTTGAGCGCATTTGAACATGTGCTTCTAGGGCGCATTTAGGGGGGGTCCACTTTGATTTTTGCCTTAGGAAATTTTTGAATTCAACTTCTTCCTTAGTGGGCACATTTGGATGGCATCATGTTGAGGGCGCATTTAAAGGGGGGAGCTTTTATTTCTAGGCGCATCAAGAGGGGTCTACTTTTGTTTTCCACACCTTAGAACTTTTATCATTCCTTGTTCACTTGGGCGCATATGAGGTCCTCTTCTCTTGGGTGCATTTGGACCCTTATTCTTCAAATTTCCATGCCTTAGAAACTTTTTTGTTGTCTAACTTCTCCATGATGGGCGCCTTTTCACCCTTGTGCTTTTACCTTGTGGGCGCATTTAGAATTCTCCATGATGGCATTCAAGGGGGTCTACTTCCATTTTAATGACTTAGACAATTTTCTACCCAACTTCCTGCCAAGGGCACATTTCACCACCTCTTGTTGCTAGGGCACATTTCATAAGGTGTGCTCATGTTTATGACTTAGAGAGATTTCGATCAACTTGAGGGCACACTTAAGGGGCTGAGCTCACATTCCTAGGCGCATATGACAGGGGGGTCATTTGATTTTCATTGCCTTAGACACATTTCTCAAGCCTCCTCTTCCTAGGGTGCATTTAGGGGGGGTCCACTTTGATTTTTAGTGCCTTGAACATTTTGACACTAGCTCTTCCTCATTTTCTATTTTTAGTAACTTTTGGAGCTCTCGTGATTTTTATTGATTTTTCAACTTTTGAAGACTTGATTCTTGCTTACCTGGACCCTCATGACGTGACAGACCTGTTGACACCTGCCTTTTGCGTGCACCTGCTATTTTAGGCCCTATTCTAGAAGTGACTTACTAAAAATAGTAAGTATGCAGAATGCGCTCAAATTTTACCAATAGATTCCTTGAAGAATACTGATCGCAATGGGATACATCAGTTTTCAGAGATTTTTGTGTTTTGCCCTTCATTTTAGGCACAAAAGTAGGAAACCCTAATTTTATTGCATGCGCTTGTGTAGACCTCCGTTTGATGCCGTTCTCATTGCATGTTGCTCTATTCTGAAAGTTGAAGTGCTAGAGTTGCTCCAATGACACCATGCCTACCAAAGATGGAACTACTAAAAATAGAACTGCTAAAAATAGAAAGTTGTCAGAATTTGCTCAAATTTTGCATGCAAGTCCCCCGAAAGGGTCTAAACTCAATGATATGATCAAAATTTTCAAAACCCTAGGAAAAGGCCCCTACCTGGGGCACCTGCTAAAAATAGTAAGTTCTTAGAATTGGCTCAAATTTTGCAAGCAAGTAGCTCAAAGGGCTCTAAACATGGTGTAGTAATCAGAATTTCAAAAGTCCAAAGAAGAAGGTCCCAAATTGAGTACTTACTAAAAATAGTAAGTTGTCAGAATTCAGTGAAAATTTAATGAGAACTTGCCTGAAGCCTCTTGATCACAATGCCAAACTCAGATTTCAATTTGCCAACTCAATTTGACCCCAAACTAGCTTGAAGGATAGAAACCCTAATCTGTCAAGATGCGCTTCAAACTTAGCCAATATTCCAACTTAGGCCAAAAGATGGGTACATCCCCGGAAAGACATTAGGAACAAAGAGAGACTGCCGCAAAACCAAAGCCAAAAGACCCGAATGGAGCAAAAATTAGGGGGCCCCCATTTTGAATGGGGGATGTGTGAAAAGGTCACAACAGAACCCCAAAACTAACCAAAGAAATGAGGAAAAAATCCCAATGTTGATGTCCAAAGCAATAATAGTAGGGACATTCCCATTTTTAACAAGGTTGATAATGGTAAGGAAGATCTGCAAGTACAAAACTCGAATGATGTTAAATCTAAAATTTATAATAATGACACCAATTGTATCAACTTGGTTATTCCTTTAAATGTTGGTGGCAACTAAATCTCTTCTCAGGAACTTTTTAAATCTGGCCCCTCTATCATTGGGAGAAAAGATTCTTCTTCAATACACAAATCTGGGTGTATTAGTTTGAGTGATACAGAGACTTATTTTGTTGATGTTCCCGTCAATGAGGACTGTCCCTCTATGAAATAGCCTAACTCTCGCCCCCCGCCTTACTGCCATGGCAGTTAAAAAATGCATAGGAGATTGTTTTAGATGAGATTAAACAAAGGATAGCCAAAGCCAAAAGAGAAAATAAAAATAGACAGATTAAATCTGAGGCTCAAAATCCTCCATTAACTGTTGGAGGACCTACTGAATTGATTACTAATTTTGATTCCAATTATTAAGCCCATGATATTGGCTCTGTGAATAAACTTGGCAAGAACAAAAATGAGAAAAAGATTGAAGAAAATGCAACAAAAATTACAATTGTAAAAGATATTAGAAACTCTGAACCCTTGTGTGCTAAAGAGTGTCCTAGTAGCAATACCCCCATGGGGATCAAAATTATAGAATGAAGTTACAGGTGCCCAATGGTACTATTCTAAGCCAGAATTTTGTTTTTGGTACCTTGAGGTCTGAAAAGATTAATAGAGAGCAATTTAATACCAATAATAAAAACAAAGCAGGAGATTTTGTCAAGGGCTCCTCTAAGCTTAGCAATACTATGATTGAATTGCCCAAGGATAAGCCTAGACAAGACATCATTACCCAGGGGTTAGCTTTGGACAATGTCAATCAGGGGAGTGCTAATGTTGTTATCCAAAATATGAACAAAACTAGGTGCTCTAAAGGGGACAAATCATGTAATATGTATGTCAATGACCAATCTGAAAAGCATATAGATTCTGTAAGGAGTGACTCTAATCCTAGTACTGTTGTGGTTGGCATGCCCAATGATAAGCATGGACAAGCTATCATTTCCCTTGAGTTACCCTTGGACATGAGCAATTAGGGGAGTACTAAGATTAGCAGTCATGAGATGAACAAAGAGGATAGACCTGAGGGTGGTTGTTCCTGCTTTAACATCTCTTTAGGCAATTTAACCATGAACTATAACCCTGTTGTGCCACCCTTAGTCATTCCCAACTCCCAAGAGTGTTCTGAAGACCTAAATCCTGATTTGGATAAAGACTAGTAGAGAGGCATTAAAATCAATGACAAAATACACAACATTAGTAAAGATTCTTAATTTGACAACAAATCTAATAAAAGAGAAGTAGCAAGCGACAAATACAAGCAGAATCCGAAAGATGTAAGCTTATCTGACCTAGAAGATTTGAATGATTATATTAAAGAAACTTGCCCTGCATTGCTAACCCTAGCTAAGTCCAATTATTGTCATTTAGATGGCCAAATGTTGGAAGTAGACAGGCCTGAGCAAAGGATGGCTATTGAGGAGGCCACTACAAATGAAATAAATAGTGAAATCTTTATAGTTGAAATAGGTAACATGCCTAATATGGAATTTGGAGAAATGTGTGTTTACTCTAAACTTGAGACCCTTCGTGGTAACAGTGAGAGTGAAACTCCAATAGAGGAGGGTTCTGATCCCTCAGCTAATGGGTGTATTAGAATTAAAAAGAAAAAGAGAGGAAACAAAGAAGCAAAGATGAAGCTGAACCTACTTCTAAGAGGATAGATAAAGAGGGAATAATTCCTAAATGTTTTGAGAGATTGAGGAATTCTAAAGGTGGCTCCAAACCAATAAGCAAATGATAATCAACTATACAAGCTGGAATGTTAGGGGACTGGAGTCCCATGACAAGAAATATATTGTTAGAAGATTTTTAAATCTAAACCATGACAAAGATGTGGTTTTCTTGCAAGAGGTAAAATCTGTCAAAATTACCTTAGAAACTAATCTCAGCTTCATTTGTAAAGATGCTACCCAATACCATACTGCACATGATAAAAGCAAAGGGGGTGTTGTCATTTTGGTATCAAACAAATGGGCACCCTTTGTTATTGATCATGGAATCTCTCCTTGTAACAGGGATGTCTTGATTGTTTTTGAAAGAGATAATAGGAAGTTTGGGTTGTGCTCAATATATGCTCCCAATGAACACTGGGAGAGAATTGAGCTCTGGAAATGGATGTGTGGACTTCAAGACATCCCCTGGATTATGGGAGGGGATTTTAACATGGTTGAAAGTAGGTAGGATAAATCTGGAGGAAGTGAGATGGAATGGAAAGGATATGAAAAACATTTCTCGTATAAAATGAAAACTAAGCTCAACGTCTTTGACCCTGTTGAAGGATGCAGAAAAGAAAACCCAACATATTTGGTTTACCTGGTGTAAATGCCAGAAGGGAAACAGAAGGATATACTGCAGGTTGGATAGATTTTATGCCAATAAATATTTCTTTAGCTTTGATCAAACTTGTGATGGTTGTAGACTCAAGGTCACCCCTTGTTCTTCATCTAATCATCACCCTCTGCTCTAAGATTCATAATGATAGGCATCAGGACAGTGAAAAACAACGAAAATTCCTTCTAAACACTAATTTACTAATACCCTCAGAGAGATTAACAGATGGATGTTAAAACTTAAAAGATAAAGCAACAATTGAAAGATGGAATATCAACATTAATAGCTGGGCCATTATTTTTCAAACTATTGGGAAAAAAAAGAGCCTTAGACAATAGGAAAGCACAAAATGGTATTCAGGAAGAGCTCTTTAAATTGGAGAAAGAGCTCCAAAGTGACCCCAAGAACTTAGGTCTGAATGAGGAGTTAATCACAGCAAAAAGAAATTTGAGAAATCTTCAAGCTAAAAAGATACAGGGATTAAGAGTTCGAGCCAAAATGAACTGGCTTAACAATTAGGATAAAGGTTCCAATTTCTTCTTTAGATATATCAAAAGTAAGAATGTCAGAGAATAAGTAGACCATATTTGGGCCGATAACAAATTACTAAGTGATCTTAAATAAATAAAAAAGTAGTTCCATAGATTTTATAAGACTCTCTTCTCGGCTGAAGAGAACAATCCTCAAGGAAAAAATGCTAGAAATCTTTGCAAAAGCTTAATACCCAAGAAGATCACAGATGATATTGCAAAAACTCTGAATTTTAAGATATCTAAAAAAGAAATAGTTAATGCAATTCAAAAGTTGAATAATGATTAGACCCCAGGAGCTGATGGCCTCCCAATTGAATTCTACAAAAAGAACCTAGATTGGATAGCAAATGACTTGCTGCAAGTCTATTCTGAAGTCATAGACCAAGGTTCTTTAGGTTGTAACATCAACAAAGGAATTATCAAGCTTCTCCCTAAGGATGGGGACAAGACTTTAGTTAAGAACTAGAGACCTGTTATCCTTCTCAATGTCTCCTATAAGATTCTAGTCAAAATCCTGGCCCTTAGACTAGTTGATATCCTTCCCAAATTTATTAGCTCTACCCAAACAGGATTCATTAAGGATAGATACATTTTGGAGTATCTCATTACTACCTAGAAGGCCATGGATTGGGCTAGAGATTCCAACCAAAACACTGGCATTCTGCTAGTGGACTTTGAAAAGGCCTATGATAGGGTGGAGTGGTCATTTCTAATGATGACACTTGAAGCCTTTGGCTTCCCAAGTGGTTTCTTCCAAATGGTTAAGACTCTATTGAATAATGTTGTAGCTCAAGTTGATGTAAATAGATCCTTGTTAGATCAATTCCATCTGCAAAGGTCTATTAGACAAGGCTGTCCTCTTGCACCTGCACTTTTTGTGATAGCCTCTTATGCAATCTTCTACATACTAAGGGATAATATCTTGTCACCTAAAGTTAAAGGTTTATCTCTCCCTAATGGAGATGACCTTTTAAAACTACAGTTTGCAGATGATACTGCAATTTTCATTAATCTTGAAGACAGAAATGTTGATCATCTTATGTGGAAACTTAATTTGTTTTGTGAAGCCTCTAGAGCTAGAATTTCTAAGGCCAAATCTATAATGCTCAGTTGGCCCCAAACTAGTTCAGTAAATATGAGTTTCAATGGGGAGCCCCTAACAAACAAGTTAAGTACCTTGGCATTCCATTTGCTATTAACCCCTGTCCAAAAGAGATGTGGAACTAAATTAAAACCAAAATTGATAAAAAGTTCTCCTAGTGGAATAAACAATATCTTTCTTTGGCTAGCAGATTGCAAGTATGTCAAAATATACTTTCTTCCTACAGCCTCTATTACTCCTTTGTTTGACTCTTTAGTAGCTACCAGATAAACGATATTCAAAAAAAGATCAGACAATTCCTATGGTCAGATGGGAAAGGTAATAAGAAAAAGCATGTTAAGTGGGAATGGTCCTGCCTAGAGAAGTTGGATGGAGGTCTAGGACTGAGAGATTTAAAAAAACATGGCATCTCTTTGGCTGGCAAATGGATCTTTAAAGCCCTAAATGGCAATGAACCTTGGAAGGTTCTTGTAGTGAATAATATCCAATCTGTTGTTCCAACAAAAGCTAGGAGTTGGAAACAACTCCCCATAAATGACATTCCTTTTGGTAATTTTCCAGTATTGCCTATTGGTTCCAATGTGTTTAAGAGCATATGGAAAGCTTGGCAGATTATTAGAAAACAGATTACAAATTGTGAGTTTATGGATCCTATCAGGGGTACTTGGAGCTCTAATAGGTCTATCTGGTGGAATCTTACTAATAAAGACAAACCTCTGGCATTACTGCAAGGATGCTCGGCTAAGGTTTGGCACTTAAAAGTATCAGATGTTTTAATAATATCTTGTGTAACAATCAATTAAAAAATTGGAATGATCTGAGTAATTAATTAATCTCCCTCCAGCTCAATGGAGGACCTTTTCTGTTCTTAGGAAGGCTTGCAAAATCATTCAATTCCCGGTTTGCAAAATTAGTGACAATGTGTTTCTTGAGAATCTCACTTGGACCGAGGGCACTAAGTTACCAAACCTAAGGCCTAAAATAATTTGCAGAGCTTTAAATGTCCCCCAAGACCTCCCCACTCATCTAAACAAATGTTGGAATATTGATCTCTCTGGAAAACAATGGTCAAAAACTTTTAAGCCTCTGTGGTCTAATGTTTTAGAACCCAAAATTGCTTGCTTTAAATGGTTATTCTTGGTTCAAAAACTCCTCTTTTCTTTTTTTTTTCTTCCATGTTGAACTTATGTACTGTTTGTAAATAGCCTGAGAGCATTAGACACATCTTCTTTGAATGTTTGTTTGCAAAAGAGGTTTGGAATATGTTTCTTGCTGATCTTGTGGGGTAGGGGGGTAAAGGTAAAATCAATTGGCAGTAGATTCTCAATTTTGTGGAAGGACTAAGTCACTCTTATAATTTATTTTGGCTTATGTTGTCACCTAATATTTGATGGGCTATTTGGAAGGCTAGAAATGAGGATATTTTTCAGGGTACTAGGAGTGTACTTATTGAGTATTTGAGAAGACTCGTGCTTTACAATATTTTTGAGCAGGTAACTATCACAATAGAGATCTCGAAAGACAAATTTAGGAAGCTGCTAAAGGATGGCATGTAAGAAATCAACAAAACAGAAGTTAAATAAGGCACTGACCTTTCAATAAAGCTGAAAATATTCCTTTCTGCAAAGTTACCTAGAGTTTCAAAAAAAGTATAACAAACAACACTCAACTGAGGCATTGGAGAATGACCTTAACTTTCAAAAAGGTCCAAGGTTTCATATCAGTCATGAAGAAGATTTCACCATAGAAGGGGTTAGATCCAATGTAGACATCTCAGGAGTTGATCCACCATTGAATGACAATGACACCTACAGCGAAAGTAGAAATCTCTGACAGATCAGTGGCAGGGTGTTTACTAATAACATTCTGTCCATATCATGGTTTTGTTTCTGATCATAGTCAGTATATGCACAAGACAGTCTGGTTTATAATTCAATTTATAGAACAATATGTTTTGTATATTCTCTGCAAAAGGCAGCCTAGTTTTTAGATCAGTTTATAGATTAGTATGTTTTGTCCACTCTTCGCAAAAGTTGGAGTAGTTTGATCAGTATGTTTTATATACTGCAAATGGAAACATTCAAATGATCCTTATCCTATTTTTTTGGTAAAGACCTTGTGTGGTCTCTCAATACCTAATTGATAAGAAGACCCTGTGTGGTCTGCTAAGAAACAGTCTGCCCAATCAGATGATTATGTACTTTTTTTGTTTACGATCTTTAATACAAAAAAAGTGTAAGGAGAAATTTTGCAGAAATTGTACCTAAATAGTTTGTTGATGAGGTGGAAGAAGAGGAAAAGAAGGGTAATTCTGACAGCCCTACTTTATCTAACATTGTTTTGTTTGCAGGAAATGAGGAAGATGAAGTAGACTTGCAAGCTGAGATGGTGGTTAGTGAGGGCCCCAAATTTGATAAGAAATTCTGTGAAGATGAGGGAAATCTCCTACTAGGAGAAGAGATGAGAAAAATAAGCAAGTTACTAGAAGGAGATTTTTTAGACAAGACTGAGGAGTTAATGGAACAGATGCAGATTATTGCACAAAAAGAAGAAGATGAGTCGATTTCCAGTAGTTGTGATGTTTTGTGTGCAATTAAGAAGATGGTGGAGAAAGAGAAAAGGATTAAATAGAATGTCATGTCCGTGGCATAGAAGAAGAGATCTTAATGCAAGAAGATAATGAAGAGAAGAATGAGATTGCAATAATAACATGTCTTTTAGAAGGAATGAATTGTTGGTGAATAAGGATGCAAGAGAAAATAGTGTTACAGCTAAGATTCATGAAGAAAGATGGAGAAAAGTGTGGTTGCAGTAGTGGTTGGTCCTTTGGAGGACATGCTGACCATAGTTCGCAAACTCGGACTCAAAGAGTACTCAGCAAGCCCAAAAAAATCGACTCAGAGAGTGCTTGGCAAAAACTTGGCTCCTTAAAAAACACTTGAATTTTTGAAAAAAAACATAATTTTTTGAAAAAATAAATAAATTTTATGAAAAATATAGCTACAAAATGAATCAAATGAGTTTGCTGAGGGTTTGGGAACAACGGGGGTTTGGAGGCAGCGCCCCCAATGGGGTTGAGGGGCACCAAGCCCAAATGAAGACCTTTAAAACCTTACAAACCTTTATGCAAGACACCATTTTCATAATTTTTTAAAGGCAAAAAACAATGCTTAGAAAGCCAAAAAAATAGAGTTTAACCATGTGAATGAGGTGTTTCAACCCACGTTTTACTTGCAAAATCAATGTGAAATCGTAAGCAAATTTGATGTGTGTTTGTGGGGTCAATTGCAGGGTTTTAAAGGGAAAACAACGCATTAAAATCAAGTCAAATTTGTGTTTCACCCATCCCGCATTTTTCCCGCGTTTTTGCCAATTTCATCCTGTGCTTCCCTTGCATTTTTCGATGGGTTTTCGGCGAGTTTTTACAAGTTTCCAGCGAGTTTCTGGCGAGTTTCTGACAATTTTATACCTGTGAGTCACTCACATGGGTTTTGTAACTATGAGTACTCACCAGGTCTGTGATCCATGATGCTAACATTGACAGATGTGGTGTAGCTAAAAGTGAAATAGGAGTATGAGAAGAAAAAAGATGAAAAAGAAAAAGTGGTTAGTGTAGGAGAAAGACAAGAGGTGGTAAATGGAAATTTCTAATTTCCATAAAGGTAATGATGTTGACTTGTGTATAGGTAAAATGGTGGGAGTGGAATAAGACAAGTATGAAGTAGTAATGGAAAAACCTTATTTCCATAATGTAAATAGAGCTGATTTGTGTGTAAGAGATGTGATGAATGTGGAGAAAATCATAGTAGATGTGGGTGGACATCTAAGTGAAGAAAAACAGGTGAATAAATTGTTTAATTCCAATATGAAGATTAAGTCGATATATGGGGAAGGTCTTACACTTGAAGAGGAGAAGTTGTGGGAAATCTTGAATAAGATACAGAGAAGTCTATGGAAGAAATATTAAGTGAGGAATGGAAAGAAGGATTTGGTAGAGGAGGACGAACAACGATGGGTTAAATCTCACAAGAGAAGAGAAGGAAGGAAAAAGTATTCAATGGAGGGGGACAAACGTTGGTGGGTTGAATCCTACAAAGGGAGAAAAAGAGAAGAGAAGTAATGGGTAGAGATGGTGGTTAGTGATAGGTTGAAACCCACAAAAAGAAGAAAAATATAGAAAATATTTTGGAGGAGGCGGCCAAGCTATGGTGGACAAACATCCACAAGAGGAACAAAAAGTGATAGGGCATATCTGGCAAAGGAGGACAAGATATGTCCCAATTAAAATCCAGAAGAAGCGAAGCAAAAAAAATTTCAATGTACCTATAACAACATTAGAGTATGCTACAAATTGTTCAATTTCTAGAAGGGTAGCTCTACCACTCAACTCCATTTTGTGAGACATGCTCACAAACTTCTTACCCAACATGTTTAATGCAAGAGAATCCAGGTCCACAAACAATCCCACATCACCAAAAACATTTCAGATTTCTTTTTTCAGTTTTGTGCTCTATTTGTTTCGTTTTTGTTGCTTCATAGCTTTGTCATCTTGCTTATTGCAAGGTGCTACATGAAGGTTCCAATGTCTCAAATGGGCATCAATCTTGTAGATGTGCTATGGAATGTCTTTGCATTGTTTCAAATCATTTTCATGGTGCTATAGAATAGTTTTAATGAGTTTATAAGTTACTTCAAGATAGTTTTATTCAAACTGGTTTAGAAACTTCTACAGGTGAATTGTGTTTATTCTACTTCAAGACTGTGTAATTCTAGCTACGAGGGGATTGGGTAATTCTAGCTATAGGGGGATTTTGTGATATTAGCTACAAGGGGACTGTGTGATTTTAGCTTCACAAGATCTATATTAAAATGTTTAATTTAGTATTTCGTGGTGACAGGAATTAAACAAAGGGGTGTCTTAGCTATTCAAGTTAAGTTACATATGGAATTGATTAGACTAATGATTATTATTGCCTTTTGCAATATAATCAAATAAAAGTTATATTTTAAACTCTTAATTCTTCCACCAATTGTCATGCACTTTCTACTCTTGGAGTTAGTGGGTTCAATTTACTCCTATCAACTTTATTTCTAAAGAAATCTAATTGATTTGGAAAGCCTTAAGCTTTTATGACACATAAACACTAAGTAGGAAGGGGAAGTGTTTTATCCTTATCATATTCTTTCCTTTTTGTGTTAATTTATTAATCATGACTGTCAATTTATTGGGTGTTGAGCTTCATCAAATCCTTCTATTTTGTTGGGTGATTATGTCTCTATGGCCACATGGTTATTGTCGTTTGGGTTTCTTGACAACGAGAACATTCTCCAATCTTTTCCTTGGTCGATACTTCATTCTTATTCATGACGATTGATCTTTTGTTTGCTTGAGGCATTTCGCAATTTCATGTGATCATTTCATTGGCCACTAATCTTCCTTGTTTCAATTATCTCCTTTTGATAGAATGGAACTACTTTGAGTTTTTTGGGTCATTATTTCTTCCTTTAAGCGTGGTAATATTCTTGAGGCTGCAAAGTATTCGATTTAGAGTTGCATCAACTTGTTGGCTATGTGATTCAACTTCTCCATGTGATTCAATTATTTTTCTCAATGGCAATTGTAACCTTGGGTGGCTTTTTACAATTTGCATGGTGAGGTTTTGTGGCAATGATTATAAGTTTTCATTGACCAATACTTTGATTTGGAGGGCAACTACTGTCCAAGACCACATGTTGTTTCCTTTTGATTGTGGGCTATAAGATTTGTTTTCAACAAGAAATGAGCGGCTTCTTGGGACAGCAATTACCATCCAAGAGAATAATGTAACTATTCATCTTTTAGTGGGCGACAAGAGCTAAAAAGCTTCTTGTTTAAGAATAATAGAAAAGAGGGAGGATTCTCTTATGAGAAAGGGAGGGATGATTTTGGGGTGGGGGCCTTGCCTCGATTGGCTAAAGCATCATGTTGCAAGCAAGAGGTCACGATGTCTAGTCTCCCCCTGTCCCCATGGTACAGGAGACCATGTCGCGCCAACATCACCGATCACGTGAAAAAAGTTTACTAGGCACACTATAGTTTATGGGGGGCTACCCGACTCCTACAGTCTAAAAAAAACGGGGAGGGATGATTCTCTTATGAGAAAGAGTGGGGGCTGATTCGAAAGACACAAAGGAGATAGATTGATTATTCTAGTATGTGAAGGGGTTGGCTAGAGAGAGCAGGGAATGCATCTTTGTCTAGAGAGAAAGGAAATGTTGGGATATGAAGAGAATTAGATCGATAAGAGGGAATGTAATTCTATAGAGAAAGGTATTGAAATAAAATGTAAAACCCTGAAGTTAAAGGGGGTATTGTAATAAGAAGAATAGCTTAGAGTGAAAGGGAGGCTATAGGAAGTGTTGTAGCATTATTTAATCTGTATGTAAGTTGTTTAATGCTACAGGAATCTAATAAAGCTATTGTGTTTTGTAATTTAAGCCTTTAGGCTGAGTATGTGTGTGTTGTGGGTGTGAAGGCTGCAAGGATTGACTACCCTTAAGTAGGTTATTGATCTCTAACAACACCATTATGTGCTATAGTGATTACCGTGGAATAGAAAGTTGAAACCATGTGACAACATTGGTCTCTTCATGATACAACATAACCCTTTTCCCATAAATGATCCTCCTTGCTATTGAAGGTCATATTGCATGAATATACAATGAAGGCTACAGATCACTATAATGTTTACAATACAAACGCATTACTAGGTAATGAAAGGAATTAACAGCTGCAAATTATTTTAAGCAAAACAATTCTGAATATTAAGTCAGTTTGTCAAAGGCTCAGTTTTTTCTTCTGATTTAAAGCTTTCATGGTTTGAAATTTCGCATCTGTTTTAAAAGCTTTTCCATAAGTGTTGTCCATATGTTGCATGTTAGAATAGGTTACAAGGAAAAAGAATTTTAACGACTATGTGAAGGCCAGGTGGAAGATGTCACATTTAAGTAGTAGTACGAGTGATTCTTAAATGCTCTGCACATGTACCACTTTGTTGCATTTAAAAAATATGACTTTTATCAGCACTTAGAGAATGTTTGGTGCGTCTGTTCACATTGTGGAGGTATAATTTCCATATATAAGGCTTAATCAAGTGGACACTTGACTCTCAAGTAACCATAGTTTAAAAAGAAAAGTGAAATTATGGATAACGCATAAAAATTCAACATTTCTTTTTTAATATTCAAATGCTTGTACTTTAATCAAACATTAACAATCAGCCACAATAGTCATCCCCTTGCCATATGTCCTCTGCACATATTTTGTGCAAATTATGGTATATATTAACATATGTAATCATTTTAAATTTTTATATTAATATATTAGACCATCCCCAAATTTTGGAAAAAAATTGTGATCCCCGCATCCCCCTATCCCCCCCATTCCGGAAACTTGGAGTTTCCGGAGAAAGACTTATTTACAAGAAGAATGTGATGGAGTTTTTTTCGAAATCAGTTTGGAGGCAAGAGTTTCAAAGAAAATTCGTTCTACATTTTGAAAGTAAGTTTTTTTAACACAAAAGCTACCTAAGAAGAAAGGTTTGATCCATACTGGATCTAAAAGGAACACTCATCATCAAATGAAGTCACTTGAATAGGTTATGGGCATCAAAAATCATCTCACAACCTAGTAGAACAAAATCACCAGTTTCTAATAGATGGCAATTTTGAAACCTTTGGCTCCCAACAAGGGAAAATTTTGTAACCACAGTGGCAATTTTGTAACCATCACAGTAATTTTGTAACCACCACAGCCATTTTGTAATCAACATGGCGAAAATGAAACTGTTGGCTAATTAAAAGAGATGGTTTTGTCCCAACAATGAAATGAGAATTTGAGCCATTTCAAAAGAAATTGTCTCTTTGGACTCTATGCAAGAGGGCTTATAATATGCATGTGGAGTCTTCCAACATTCTATTTAATGATATCGACAGCCCAAAACAAAGGGAACATGGAGAATCGATGTTGTTGTAGCACCGAGAAGGTGCAGAACAATCTGAAAGCAGATAAATAGGCTTGGCACAGGTTGTATTTACATCTGTACTTGTCTAGTATTTACATCTGTACTTGTCTAATTGAGCAATACACTCTAGTAGAAGAGTTATTGCCACTACCAATCTGGGTTTTCACCCTTCACAAGGTTTTTCTTGTATAAATCTTCTGTTATTGCATACTTCACTCATTTCAGTCCTTCATTTCTAAGTATGACAGCACTTATGCAAAAAAAAAAAAAAAATTAAGCATGCAACACCTCAATTCCTCCACATTTCACTGTCACTTGGAAATCAAAGCAGCACAGTAGCATTAAGTTTTGATTTCATAGTTTCTAGCTAGATTTTAGTGGAAATTACAGATCAGAAGTAGAATACACTTATTCCACATCTTGAACCATTAGTAGAAATGTTCCGAAGGAACTTCAAATTGGATCTGAAACTTTCTGGAGCTGAAATCAAAAGGAACATCAAATTTGGATCTGACACTTTCAAGAACCAAATCTAGATGACTCTAATTGGTTAAAAACTTAAATCCTAGCATAGAAAAAATCACAGCATCCAAAATTTTCACAGGTTTTATAAGATAATTCTAAATGTAGGGAAGATAGTGAGTTGTGGCACAATTTCTTTATGAAAAATAGATATAAGCACACATGAATTATTCCTTTGTCTTCCCTCATGAGGATTACTTGCATGTTCATTGATCACAATGAATCCCAAGGGAGGAGATTACAGTTTGAATTGACGAGAAATCTTAATCTCCATTACCAAAATCTTGAATATGTTAGTTTTTATGATCAGATTAGATAGACGGAATTTAATTCAAAATCAGACACAATAACACAGCATATACCCTGGGAAAACCCTCCACTTGAGGGAGAAAAACCCAGCAACAATATATCACTTATATATTGAATATCAATGAATGTCTCCTTTACAAAGAGGCTGATATGAAGGCCAATTAAGAGCACCACAATCTGATGCTAATACAGAAACAATATGATGCCTTTGCTGATGATAAACTCATCCTTCTACAATGCTTCGATCTGAACTTGAAGAATTCGCACTTATCTAGAACTCGAACTATGATGAATATGAATGAATATGATACAATGAATAAGCATTGATTATATATACATATAAGAAGGAAGAGACGCATCTCTCCAATCTTCATGTCGGCTATTACCAATAAACGCATCTCCTTGACATATGAAGTCGGCCTCCAAAGATCATGTCCCTTCAAGAAATTGCGGCTACAAGATGTCGGCCCATAATAATTAAATATTAATTAATGAAGCGCCTCTTCATTAATATCGAACTCATATAAATTTAATAGCCAATCAGGATACATTAAATTTAGCCTCAATGTCGTGGCTGGAAGAAATCACCTGACGCTGTAATCATCAACAGAATAGTGTTCTAAGGACAAAAACCAAGATACCGCAATTTTTGGATTGTTGACAATGTCAGTTAAAGCCAATATGCCATGATTTACCCTTGTTCTTGTCTTCAATATCTTTCTTGGATTGCATTTCCTTTTAGCTCTTGGGTGAAGCTCCGAATGCAGTTCCCAACACTTCATCCCAATGCTCCACAAGATTTGAATGTCTGCAACAATTTTTCAAAGAGCTGCCCTTCCTTTACTTGCTTCTCTTGCATTGCTTTTTATAGGTAGTTAGAAGAGTGGCCCTTCCAAACTTTGTCCTTATGTTGGAGAATCTTTTTTTAAAGAATAAAGTTGAAAATATATTAGAAAAGAATAGGAGTTACACACTCAAATCAGCCCTCAACCATGAAATGATTGAATAAAAGGTTTGAGACAGCTTTTGCCAAATATTTATGTTCAGCTTGTATACAGAAAAAAGTAACTTTGGCTGAAGAAGTACTTACTACGAAGATAAATGCATGCTAGGCTGCTTGATTTTTCTCTCTGCATTCTTGAAGCGATGGATATTTACAAATTGAGTAGTAAGCTGTGCTGTGATACTAGGGTTGAACAAAATGAGAAAATTCATGAGGAACGTCATCAATAGTGTCAGAGAGGCTCCCCATAGCCACTGCAGGATCCCATCACAGGTTATTTCCCTGACCTATGAGTCCATTCAGTGGCAGGTTGATTGGGGTGAGGACAATGTATGGGGTGGTTAAAACCACATCTTTTATTACTTCTGATCAGGTTGGTTAAGAACCATCTCCTGCCTTTTGGAGGGAGAAGAAGAGTGGGCAGGAGGCATTGTTTAGCTTTTCTCTTGATCAGCTCCCCATACCTACATCTGACAGGGTCTCTGTAGAGAACATCTTCTTTGATTGCCTTTCAACGCTGCTGATACTGGTTTCAGGCAACCAGAAGTTCACTAATTGCTACTAAATGAAGATTGCAATTGTGGAATATAGGGCCATGGGGTCCATTCTCTCTGCTTTCCTCGGCCATGCCTAGAATGGTGACCTCCACACTTTTGAGAGCACTCAGGACATTGTCAGCATTAGGTGCAGGAGCTATCTGGGGCTGGGAATGAGGGCACTCAGAGTGGGTGACGGTTGATTAAGGTTCTACTACTGCTGAGAGGAAAGACTCAGTACCTATTTGATAAGGGCCCCCCCATGACCAAAGTTTGAGTTCCCAATATTTGCTGCTGCTTGAATGAACCGTGGTACAGGAGTGAAAGAAGCACTATGGTTTGGGAGTTGACGAGTATGATGATGGGTCAGCATGGGGGAGGGGGCAGAAGGGAGTTAAAATATAGGGGACATAGAGCACAGTTTAGCCATCCTCATTTTGGAGGAATTTGAATTATTCTTAACTCTGTACCTAAGAGCTCCCATACCTGTGTCATGTCCCCTTTTCAGAATTAGAGACATAGAGAAGACCTCTAACCTATACTCATTTCCCATAGGATAAAGGATAAAGCAAGGGAAATGATTAATAATGTTATTTTAAGATGAGCCCAAATTGGAAAGCTATTTAAAAGGGGTGCTTGGATTCATTGAGGACCATTTTGTCATCATTTTGCAATTGAACTTTCCACAATTGAACTTATATTCAATTTTCACATCCGATGATGAAAATTCTTAGTTGTTTGGAGGATGCAAACCCTCTTGGATTTCTATCTTGGATTTAAGGGGAAAAATGCTTTTATCCATAAGAGGTAATTCCACCCAAGGATCACATTTGTACTCAAAGAATTGAAGTCATTTTTATCTTGCTATATGTGGTTACAGTGAATTATTGAAGATTTCAGATTGTCGAGGATTGGATTGGATTATACTTGCAAGCAAATCATTGTTATTGTTGATTTTCACAATTTATCAACATATATTGTTGTCTAGCATCAATATTCATTGTTTGGACTTTGGAGTGCCAAATTGAGGATAACCATTATTTGTTGATGTTACTATAAAAATAAGACTTTCTTCAGGGTCCATTGTTGTCATGCATCGCAGCCATACACCTCCACTATACCTCCTAGCATCAACACCACCATACATCATTGCCACTACCTATATCTGCCACCATACCATCTTTATAGAAAGGTTTTATGAGTTTTCAAATCTAATTTGAGTTTGATATTGTTTTTCTCATTTAAATCAGCAAGTACATTAATGTTCTATTGCTTTTCTACAGGTTTACATTGTTGTACTGTCATAAATCAACAACTATATTCATGATTTATTGTTGTTCTAAGGGTTTACATTGCTGTACTATCATAAATCAGCAAATATGTTCATGATCTATTGTTGATATGAGGTTTAATACTGCTGTTCATTCATAAATCAGCAAGCATACTTGAGATCTATTGTTATTCTAGGGTTTGATATTATTGTTCATACACAAATCAGCAAGCATAATGTTGTTCTAGAATTGCATAATTGTTGTTCATGCACAAGTCAACAAACACATTGGTTGCAATTGATCATCTACATGCTAGATCTACTGTTTTGATGCATTTGAGCATTTATATCAACACATGAGGGTCTGATACAGCCACTTGAAGTTGAGATCAACAATCCGTTTAATTTCAGTTTGCTGTTTTCAGTTTCATTTTGTTTCCAACATCTAGAAAAGTACAAAAAATCATATAATTCATAAAAATTCAGATTGTGGACATTATAATGGTATTAGAGCAGTGATCATGCTAACATATGTGGGAAGAGCTAATCTTTCTGGAAACAAATCTTCTTTTGATATACGGAAGTCAAAGAGAATTCAAATATCATCAAAGAAAAAAAGAAAGGATTAACCACAAGAGAGAAGTCATAGGTGACCATGACAAGAGAGAAGAAATGAATTTGCACAAAACTATCAGTTGAAGTCATCAGGAGTTAGCCACAAAAATTCAAACTTCCATGAGAGAGTCTATGCCAGAGACAACACGGGCCTTATGGGAATTGAATCAAAATTTGAGTGCCTTCTGTAGTCGGTGTACAATGTCTATTATTATGCTTTGGTAATATTGGTTATCTGACTATGTATTAATTGTTTGTATTAATTGGTTGTCAGCTTTGAGTAGTTATAAGCATCAGTTGGTTGATGGTTGTGTTCTTCTTGGCAACCGTCGGGTCCTCTAAATACATTGTGTACCGTCAAGGAGAGTAGTATGATCTAGTCGGATCGACTCTAATCCTTGGCTGACCATCTTTGGTTTACTTCTGTAGTAATTTCATAAGCAAATAAAGATATATTTACACATCTATCTAGTATGCATTTTCATCTCCATTATTAATTCATGTATTTAATTTATCAAACAGACCAGCAAACATTTGGTGTCGTTGCCTTAAAAAAATCGGGTCAGATTTGAGAGATCATGCCCTTAGACCCCAATAAAGGTGAGAAGAGACCAAAACGTGGTCAAGAACAAGAGATCAGGCGATCTTTAAGGATCATTGAACAAAGAGAACAAAGGAGACAACTGAGAGGGGAAGTTGAAGGCGGCAAAGGGTTTCTAAGGGAAAGCCCAAGTCCACTCGAGAGCAAAAGCCAAAGCATAAGCAGAAGCTATAGTCGGGAGAGAAAGAGAACGGACGAAGGGAGAGTGGGAAGAAATAGCATGACACCTACTACTCCCTGACAAAGCATACATAGACCTCGCTAATTGAATCGGAGAACCGTCTGGACCATCCCCATTGGACGAAGGAGAAAGCAAAGGAGAATCCACCAATCTCGCCATCGGCGAACTATTGGGAGTCGGGACCATCACTGTTAGATGAAGGAGGTTCACTGTCGGGCGAAAGGGAAGGCGAGGGAGAACCTACCAACCCGACTATCGAAAAACCATTTGTACCATCAAAGTCGATCGAAGGGGAAGAAGAAGGAGAACCTACCGATGGTCTGACAGAGACCATACGTCAAACTAAACACTAGGCATTGATGGAAGCACCAGACATTAGAAGATTTGAGCCAAAAACACCAAGACAAAGGGAGCACCAAAAGGACCCCGAGGGTAGCCCAAGGGTGACGAAAGTTGAAGAGGGACGAGTAGAGGATTGCGGTGTGTCTGAGAGTGTAGGGAATGCAGTGGAATGTACGATCAAAACTTTCCAAATAGGTTATCATCATAGAAGGTACATCGAAGAGGTAAGATGGTGACTCCTCCAGCAATGTCCCCTTTTGGTAAATTCCTAGTTTTAAGCCTGCAAAACAATAATAATCACAAAAAACTGATATTAGTAATAACAAGTATAAACTTTATGGTAATATTCAAATTAACACATAAAATATTATAATATTGAGAGCAATACATCATAATAGTTAGATCTATAGTTCATATCATCATTAACATTTGAATTCAAAATAACTTAACATCACTAATGCTTAGTCCCAGGCATATTCCAATAGCCAATCATATTAGGAATTTGCTAGAAATATTTACAAACCGCAATCTCAAGGATGGTTGTCCTTGTATTGCCAAAGCATGGGTGGATCCTTGTCCATCCATCTCAAGGTGGTGTACTTGAGAAGACCCTCAAGCCTGAAAGCACTCATTCGCCTCCCATCCCACGAACATGGCAAGATCTCAGGTCCACACCACCCCTCAATCCACCTTGGAGGCGTTCCATCCTTCTTGATCAAGCCCAGGAGCACTCATTCACCTCCCAGCCCACAAGCGCTACATCTCGGGGTGGTGTGCTTGATAAGATGCATGAAGACTACCCCCCTCAACAAGCATGGGAGCACTCATACGCCTCTCGGCCCCACGAGTGCTACATCTCAGAGGTAGCGTACTTGATGAAGGCAAAGTTGGTACTTCCCATCTTGTGAACCTGAAAGGTTGATCGACCTCCCTATTTGCAAACACTTCTATAAATTCAAAATAGATTGCTAAAGGAATCTTATTATATTAATCGTTAATCAAATGTCATTTTGTTATGCAATTATAATACATACAAATATATATACATAGTTATTCCTAATTTATATTTTTAAAACTTACTTCCCAATGATATTCTTGCTAAAAATAATATTTATTCCAATAGATCTCTTATAATTCCAATTTCTTATTTCCCATTTTCCAATCCACTCAATTAATGCCTTCTCCACAAGGAAACGATCTCCCTTTTATATCTTATTATTTAGGGAGACAACCTTTCTCATTAAGAGTCACAAACTTTCACATTAGGAGTCACATCATATTTATTCTTAATTGATTGATTGAATGATGTTATGGATCTCTTTCTCAAATGAAATGCTCTCCCTTTTATATCTCAAGTTTGAGGGAGTCACACCTCTTCACCTCAATAGCTACAACTCTTCATATGTTGGTTGACCATTCCTAACAACTTAATCTTTATTTAATGCCATAATATTAATTATCTTTAGTGATTTCTTTTGAAACATAAGCTAGAGACATTTAGGAATAAAACGGGACATTACATTCCAAAGTTCACAGGGAATGGGTCGGAGGATGTTGTGAGACATTGCAAGAAATGTGAGACAATCTAGGTAGTAAATGGTCAACATGACAAAACATAAGGGTTGAGAGTATTTCTAGCGACTCTTAGAGGCAAAGCGATTGATTGGTATACAGAATTAGGCGTATCACACTAAACCACATGGGATGCATTAAAAAGAGCATTCCAAGAAGAATTCAAACCTCTGAGAGAGAACAACGAAATCATAGCAGAGATATACAACATGAAGCAGGGAAAACATGAAAATGTACGAGCCTATAGTCGTAGGCTAAAGGAGTTACTAGTGAAATTAGAAATCTAGCCAGCCAATGAACTAAAGAAAAGATGGTTCATCGAAGGATTGATTCCTTCCTTGAGGAAGAAAATGAAAGTAGTGCCTCTGTCATCGTATGTCGAAGCCTACAATCAAGCAATGGACATGGAAAGTGAAGATAAAATGTCCTTGCGTAGTAAAAGAAAAACAAAGGAAGATGAAAGTTTGAATGACAATAGTGATGATGAATCAGGAATGATACAAGCACTCCGAAGGGACACGCTCTGAATGATGAAAGAATTGAAAGTGGAGAAAGAAACCAACAAAGAAACTAATGAACTGTGGTGTACTAAATGCAAACTTGATGGGCACACAAAAGGTCATTGTCCTAAAAAGAGGTTTTGTGAGATTTGATAGGTTATGGATCATTCAATAAAGGAGTGCCCATACAATTTGAAGACTAGTACACAAGTACTCTTTACACAAGGAGAGGAGTCCACTCCATCGATGCCACATAATACATCTCCATGCCGTTATTGAAATCAAAGAGGAGGACGAAGCCAAATACAATATGACCCCAAAGGATTCCCTATCATACAATGCCAACAATATAGAGAATGGGGACACTTTGTGAGAGACTACCAGAACAAGCAAGACAAAGTGCAATTGTTGTGCAAATGGTGTGGACCTGGAAATCATGAAGACACCGGATGTACAAAGCAAAAGGCTAGCGTCAACATGATTGATATAAGGCAAAATGAAGTACTGGCCATTACTCGTGCCCAAACAAAGAAGGCTACATACCCAGGCCCACGTATAGAAAAAGAAAGGCTTTGTGAAGCAAGGGCCGAAGTGGAGAATGTTATGGACAACGAACAACACCACTCAAATGCAAATGCAAGTACGGTAACAAACCAATTACAATCCGAAAAAAATATTGCACGACAAGTACTTCAAGCTACTGTACCAGTTAAAGTAGTGGATTTATTACAGAGTATTCCTAAACTTTGAAATGCTATTGTATTGGGTGAGAATGAGACAGTGCATGCTATGGCCCAATTGGAATCTAGTGAGAATGAAGAACCAATAACTAAACCTCCGCTATCAAGTGACCAAGTGATTGATCCAATGTTATTGACAATTAACACGACAAAGAAACTAGTGGTGGTGAATATGGAGATCCTTGGAAGGAAACTCACCAATACAATTGTTGATGGCAGGTCGGGCGTGAATGTACTTCCAAAAGACACTTGGAGAAGTCTCGGTAAGCCGACCATTTGGCCACCAACTTTTCAACTAGTGGGTGCAGATCAAAAAGATATCAAGGTACTTGGAGTTTTAATGGGACAAAAGGTAATTATTTGAACTCAAGCATTTTTGTTGAACTTTATGGTAATTTCGTTAAGAAAGCATACGACGCATTGTTAGGTCAGGGTTGGTTGGTGGCAGCCAAAGCCGATCACAACTAGAAAAAGAATACAATCTCCACTGAGAATAAGGGTCAGAAGTATATAATTGATTTGAAAAACCAAGCAATCAGTGTGGAAGCAACCTCCTCGGATTCGTCAGATTCAAACTCCGGAGAAGAACGGAAAAAGAGTCAAGGTCCGATGGAACCAAAGACAAAGGAATTTTGGAGTTACAGTCATGTTCAAACGATGAAACAAATTCCCTTCATGGCCTATTTCACTGGCAAATGGAGGACTATGAGGTATTTCCATCGATGTGTAATTTTCTCAAAGCTACAACTCTCAATGAAGAGCAACCAATGAAAGAATGCAAAATTATTGATGATACATCTCAAAGTACTAAGAGCAAAATATTTAATGTGGAGCATACAAATATTGGTCAAGTTGAATCAACTTCACAAAAAAATTATAGAAAAAAAAAAGAAAATTAGAAAATAAAGAAACAGTGGAAAGGAAGAGGCGAAAATATTATTCGGCGATTGAAGGAGAAAATAATAGAAGGCCCAATTACACAAAAATCCCAATTACACAATCTAACTATTGTAAATGGTTAGATTACATTGTACGGCCTCAAAGAAGATATTTCATACAACGGCAAGTCTTACCGTACATTGTAGAGGAGGTAGAGGCAAGGTCGTACGTTGCAGAGGAGACAAGGACAATGACACAGTACGTTGAAGAGGACACAAGGACAATGACAGTACGTTGTAGAGGACACCAGGACAATGACACAGTATCGCGAAGGAGGCAACATGTCTTGAGTGTACGGTCTCCACATCTCTCCCTCCATACAGCATGGTAGATCAACATCGTACTACAATCAGTAAACCACACCATATGGCAGCCACCAGATCTTCGTGCAATACATTGTACCATCCATAGTACAGATCTCATCATTATTGTAACCATGCAACGTACAAGCAGAAGGAAGTACAATATATGGTCTACCAAAAGAATCATTGTACAAGCAAAAAAGGAAATTGTACGAAAGAACAATGAAACCATACGGCTAAGAAGTCAAAGCATACGGCTGGAGGGGTGGCGTCATTCTCAAATAGAACACACTACCATACAATCAAAATAATGCAAAGAAAATGTAAGGCCAAGGAAATAAGGCAGTAAAAATTTGGACGTATGATTCATCATTGTACGGTATGCACAGCTTCCACCGTACGGGTTGCAACAAATACTTCCTGTACATGATGCAATAATTCACAAACGGTCGTTTCAATCCAATGACCTTCCACATCAATGGCCAATTTTATCCGGCACAATACGACAAGAAGGGAAGCAAAGTGAACAAAAAGCAATTCTTCTCATCGTACAGCGACGTCATTCCTCTACCGTACGGCTTGGTTGCACCATCAAGAAAACACAATTCCCCATTGCACGATTATCAACCATCGTAGAACTTCCTTCTCTGGTTGACATCATAGATCAGTTAAACAATGCAGAATCTCTATTTTTGGCTCTGTCAACATTGGTTTTGACCTCTTAAAAATCATGAAAATCCGGTGCGTCATGGAGTTCTATGTGGTTTTGAAGGTCTTAAATTGGACTTGGTGGTGGGGGCTCTTCCCCTCAACCCCACCCTGTACTGCAATAGGGAGTGTGCCAAGGGCACTACCCCCATACGCCTACAAGGGGTGCTACCCCTTGACCCTGCTAAGGGCTCTGCCCCCAGACCCCCATCACACTCATTTGAATTGCCAAGTACACTCCAAGTCCAAGTTTGCAAAGTACACTTCCAATTTTGGTTACCGCTCCTTATCCACAATATTGTCATCAATTTGGCACGTCTTCCCTAATGTTACTTCATGTTTACTTGTCATCCGGAAGGTGACTTTTTCTTTTGGGGGGGATGATGTAGTTGGTGTACAATGTCTATTATTATGCTTCGGTAATATTGGTTATCCGACTATGTATTAATTGTTTGTATTAATTGGTTGTCGACTTTGGGTAGTTATAGCATTGGTTGGTTGACAGTTGTGTTCTCTTGGCAACCATTGGGTCCTTTAAATACATTGTGTATCATCAAGGAGAGTAGTATGATCTAGCTGGATCAACTCTAATCCTTAGCTGACCATCTTTGGTCTTTTTCTATAATAATTTCATGAGCAAATAAAGATATATTTTATGCGTGTATTTGGTATGCATTGCCATCTCCATTATTAATTCATGTATTTAATTTATCAAACAAACCAGCAAACACCTTCAAACCAGTTCAAAATACAAGGAAAGGAAGTAATTCAGCCAATGATAGAGTTTCAATCAACCCTCCCTCGAAGCTCTTATGAGCCAAATTCCTACAAAGGGAAGAGCATCAACCAGAAGAGGAACAGCAATGTCATCCTCACATGGCAAATGATGGATAATATCATGAGAAATATGAGGCTCTAAGACGATCCATAATGATTGGTCTTTCACTGAATTCTATGATTTAAAGACAAAGAATGGGCTTGGGAGAGGAAGGAGACATCAACACAATCATCCTCAAAAAGACATATAACACCAATTGGGTAAGATCACTATACGTACATATGATGGATCAAACAAATGCTCTACTAGGTCTTGGCAGAAAAAGTTGGACACATTTTTCATTGAATATCATACATGAAGAGGAGGCAATCAAGTATGCTACCCTCTATCTGGAAGGTGAGGCTCATAAATGATGGTACCATGGTGTGGTTACTCAAGGGCATAACTCTATCATCGTCTTCAAAGAATTCAATCAAAAGTTAACAAAGAGATTTGAAAAAAAGGATACAATAGTTCATTTTAAAGAGCTAGCACAATTGAAACAAGATGGAACAATGAAAAATTATGTGGCAGAATTTCAAATATTATCTATGATGGTACCAAATGTGACAGAAAGGAGACTTATTGTGCTATTTGTAGGACTAATTGAACTGCTCAAGGGTTTGGTTAAGGCTTTTGATCTAGTATCCTTGTTGGAATCCATCAGGAAAGCCTTGAACTTGGAGACTTCAATTTTCAAGAACAAATTCTATTCGAAGATTCCATCTATGGGGCAACATAAGAAACCTTTTTAGGAAGGATTTCCTCAACAAAAGGCATTACCACAAAAACCAAGCAAAGTTGAAGATATTGCGAATGAGCTCCAAAGAAAAAAGTTGTGCTTTTTTTGCAGGAAGCCATGGAAGCCTTGTCACCGATGTCCTGATAGAGAGCAAGTACACTACATATAGTTAGTAATAGAGGAAGAATCAGAAGCTAAGGATCATGAACCCAAAGTCGAAGAGATAGGGCAAGTAGGAACAAAAGAAGAGGAAACTTTTGGAGGTACCCTCACCTCACTTTCAAGTGCACCTAAGTATCATCCACTCAAGGTTCGTGGAATTTTGCATAGGCAAAAGATTATAGTATTGATTGATAGTGGAGCCACCCATAACTCATAGACAAGGATTTGGTATCCAAGAGAGGAATAGGAACAAAGAACTTCAAAGAATTCAATGTCATAGTTGCAAATGGCTTCATCATTCTTTGCAAAGATATAGTAGCTTGACCTCACCTTGGGAAGACACAGAATGAGTGTTGATGTCTATGTGGTTGGATTAGGAGAGACTATCATTGTTCTAGTTGGGTGGTGGCTATATTCTCCTAGGGAATTCACCCTAAACTTTTAGACTATGGAATTGAAATTCAAATCAGAAGGGAAAGACGTAGCGCTTTGAGTCATTGAAGATGGAACTCCAAGAGTTGTTGTGGCTAAGAAGATGGAACACCAAATCACAACTTCATCCATAGGTGTGACTTTTTTATGATGGTATTTGGTCTATTTCAAATCAGCATAGTATGGTGTTCGATGTTACACCTCTAGAATGGTCACCAAGAAGAGAATTTCATCAATAGATAGGGAATAAACATGTCGGAGGTATCTTTGCTATTGAAGATGTAATTGGCACCATAAAAAGGATTCAAGAAGGTGTTCATAGCATAGTTGGAAATACTCGCCAATTTTTCACCTCACCAAGTTACTCCCAAGTTAACTCGCCAATCAAACTTGCCAAGTTTCTAGCAAGTACTTGCTGTTTTTTGGGCAAGTATTCACCATAAACTCAGAAAGTACTCATTTTCTTGGCAAGTATTCACCAAAAACTTGGCAAGTTTGACAAAATACTCACCAGATGCATTAAAATGTGAAACATGGAAAAAAATGCAGAAAAAAATAGTCAAAAAAGTTACGATTTTGTCCTATAAATGCATGAATGTGATAAAATTGTGAAAATGGTGTGCGACATAAAGTTTTGTGTGGTTTCAAAGGCCTTAATTTGGGGCATTTCCCCTAGACCACATGAGGGGCGTTGCCCCTCAACCCCATTAGGGTCTCCACTCCTAGACCCCCACTAGTTATTGGGATCTCTTCTCATATAAGAAATTGACTACAATGAGGGGATTTGGAAGTAGAGACCAGAATCAACAACTTAGACAAGTATCTTTATCACTATCCTAATATCATTGATCAATGATGAAATATCATATTGTCAATATCAAAGATTCAAATGCCATTATTACTATAAAATACAATACAACCTTCAGCTTTGCACAAGAAAGGTAGACAACAAATCAAAGGAGATCATTGATTTGGTCGAGTTAGAGCCACAAACACAACCTTCAATGTCTAGCAAGGAGTTGCAACGAAGTGTAAAGATTAGAACCTCTCCCCAAGTTTTCACTAGACTGGGGAAAAGGAAGATGTAAACTGTTGTAATTTGCAACTTATGAATTATGATGATGATTTTCAAAGGCAAATATCATAAAGTCATAACAGTTGTCAGCTAACTATTGTATCAGGATTTCACATGATGATGCAATTTTGTACTTAATTTGTATTCAAATGAATCAAATTTAATTGAAAACATTTTTGTATTCATTTATAGATTCATTGGGTATATTGTCATTGAATTTTGCAAAAAAAATGTGTTTTTAAAGAAATTTAAGCAATTTTTTAAGTTGTTGAGTTTTTCCCGAGTCACAAATTTTGAATCTGCCAAGTTTTTGCCAAGCCCAAGTCTACAAACAATGGTTCATAGTAACATCAAAGTGGTGTAGTATAAGCTTGGTGGAATAACTTCAAAACTAGCTATGCTTTCAAAAGAATGCAAACAAGACATAATGGGGAAGAGTAGTGATAGCATATTATAGTTATGTTAGAAAGGAAACATGTCAAGGACTGCCGTAATCATAATTTCCAGCCATAGGACTGTTGTCATCATCATTTCCAACTGCTACATTACACCATTTGCAGCTGTACAAGTGTTTTCAATCATAGGATTGCTGATTTTTAAGAAAGATATGCTATTTGTTATTGTCATTAAAGGATTTTCAGTCATTGTTTGGTTATTTTCTGCCTTCCTATTGCTGATATTGCTGACTTTTACAAAAGATTCTCAGTATTGTTTCCATCATACCATCTTTATATTTCTGATTTTCATGGTTTTGGACTTTGGACTGCTGTTATCAGTCATATACAACTATAGGTTTGCAGATTTTGAGAGTTTTTCCATGCATTGTGCTGTACGTGAGAGGTTTCAGCCATTAGATCTGTTGAAAACAATTATTCCAACTGCCATACTGCTGATTTGAACAAGGTTTAAAATGATTCATGACTATTGCAACTTCATTTTAGTCTACATACAATCTGATTTGCACTAATTTATAAGAATTTTTGCCTGCAGTACAGTGGTACGATCTATTAGAATTCAAGGAGGTTATTGTAATGCTCAATTGAAGTTTTCAAGCTCTTCAGTTTGTTACATCCCTTTTGTTTTGAACAAGATTATGGCAATAATAATATGGTCGTTATGTTAGTTGTAATCAACTACCTTTCATGAGAATGTGAAAATTGGGAAAAGAATTTTTAATTTATTTGGAATAACTGCAATTACGAATGATTTCTTTATTTAAATATATATGTGAGTATGTTGATATGTTATTTTTTTAAAAAGATTCAGAGAATAGTCTAACTCTATTTCTTTACCAAGTGGATGCAGAAGTGTCAACATCTCGAAGGAAAGGGAAACATCATCAAGGAGAGGCCGCGTGGTCTATAAAAGAACCAAATTACTAGCAAGTCACGAGTTAGGTGTAAGGTTGCTAACGTGGTAGTCATAACCTTGTATTATTATTGCACTTAATTAAATAATTATAAAAACAAGTAATTGACTTCAACTTGGAGTAAGAGCAAAACAAGTCAACTTTATATGAGCATCATCATTCTCCTATTGAAGTCACATATTAAACTCTTAGAACACACCTTGGAATAAGAATTGAATTAAATAATATTGTCGATAATAATATAAACCTTAAGGTCGCGATTTTGGAATGAAAATATCAGGGGGGGGGGGGAATGACCTTCTTCCGTTTTGTGTTGGGTTGGCGGTAACCCCTCGCCACCTCATCCTCCATGTCTTGAAGTAACGCCCAAGAAGGAAGGCATGCAAACGTTCTCTCTTGGAGTCTTGGCTCACGTAGGATTTAGGAGGGCATTCTTCATTGTTTCTCTCTCTCTCACTCTTCTCTTTTCTCTCTTTCGGTCGACATTTCTTGTTTTGTTTTCTGACTGGTGTATTCATGACCGAGCACCATATCTCTTACTCGTCCCCCATTCCTCAAGGGAGAGAAGAATCATTCCTCACTCTTGTGTAACCCTGCCACTGTAACACTCTTTCGAACTGAGAAGAGCTCGATACATCTGTGCCATCATTTGATCGCTGGGAGGATTCACCAAGAGGGCTAGCGCATTTCAGCTCTGCATTTCCAGGCACGTATTTGAGAGTCTTTAAATCTGCTAAGCATAAATATTGAAAAGTCCATTACTTTATTGAGGAATCGTTGTGTAATGTTAGTGCATTCTTTTGAATCACGTCTTGTCTAATGTTTAATGCTATCAAATCCTTGCAAAAACTCAGAGCCTTGTCTATTTGAAACATTTCTTCTTTATCTTTTTGAACCAGACGAGTTTCCGATCTTGGATTCGAAATGTTCTAAGTTTTTCTTCCATCTTTACTTAATTTGAAGTCAAAACCTTACTCTGTTTTCTTTAGTTCTTGAACCGGATCAGTTCATTAATCTTTTACAAACATCAATTAGATGAAATATAAATTTTGAACTGAAGTATTCTTTCAACATCGACTAAGACTATCATACCTCCTTTTGTGAGTAAGAAATGAACAAATTATCCCTGATTGTAAAACAAACTATGAGTCGAGTCACTGATTATATAAACTCGAAAGTCAACTGTATTAATGCCGAGTAAGGATGAGAGTGCTGATGGCACAAGAAACATGCTCTTAATCATTAAATCCAAGGTTATGATGCTTTGAATAAGCAACAATCAGCCATCAAAAATCAGATATACCCCTGGTCAGGACGGTCATTCTAGCTAGGAGAACCTATAGTGAAAGATCGACTAGGGTAGTATAGATTCTTGACACCAGACTCAGATGGCAAGATGGTAATTTGGGAAATCCTTTATAGACTGCACCTTGTGAAGGGTTGGGTTTCTTCAATTGAAGAAACACGGGAGACCAGTAGGTCTTTGGTTAGGCGGAAAAGCCCTTGATGATGTTTCTCTTTCCCTCGAAGATTGAGTCTTGTTCAAGCATTCCAGCAAGAAGCCTCCAAAATGTACTATCTCTTAACTCTCTCTCTCTCTCTTTACTTCAATTAGAATTATTTTATATTGTTAAATTCACTGCTCTTAAAATATGTTATATACATTTCTTAATTAATGGAATAGTTAATTCGTAACCTACTGTAGTTTTCAAGTTATATAAACCGTTAACTGTTCCATTTCAGCTGAAATTGAAAACTAGAAGTTAGTTATTGAATGTTAGAGTAGTTAATTCTCGGATTATTTATCTTTCATGTTTGTTATATGTATTGAAACTCTCGTTACGAAAAATTAGTTAGTTACTCATCAGCTGAATTTGGAAGTTAGTTACCGTTCTTAAGCTGTAGATAGCTAGAATGTTACACAATTCATAATGGTAACAGAGTCTCACAACAAAAACATGGTGGTAAGTTCATAAGGCAGCCCTTGGCCTTGTGGGAGTTTGAAGATGTCCTCAAGCATTGGGGAAAAGGCATCATTTGTCATCACATTAAAGAGGAGGATATTTTGAGTTTGCATCCTTGCCTAATCTAAGTCAAAAATGAGAAGATACAATCAGAAATATATCATGGGCCTCTCGGAGATTTGCATTTATGTTGTTTTCAATAAGCTAACTAATCATGTACATTTTTTTGTTATTTTTACTCAAGTGGCCAAATTGTTTTGCAAAGTGATCAAGTTACATAGGTTGTATAAAAATATGGATGATGAAGATAGCAGATTCCATAGAGCCTTTTGGCAAGCATTGTATCACTTGACAGTTATAGGATCCTAACTTGATGGACATTATAGCATGATTCATCATATTGGCATGGAGATACTTGAGCAACTAGTTTGCAATTGCTTCAAGGCAAGTGTACTGTCCCCTTTTGGAATATTCCTTAATTTAGGCCTGCAAAACAATAATAAACACTAAAAACTGATATTAGCAATAAGTATCAACTTTATGGTTATATTCAGATTAATACATAAAATAGTATACTACATAAAATAGTATAATATTGAGAACAATACACCATAGCTAAAACATCATAATAGTTAGATCTATAGTTCATATCATCATTAACATTTGAATTTGAAATAACTTAACATCACTAACAATTAGTCCAAGGCATATTCTAATAGCCAATATATTAGGAATTCTCTTGAAGTATTTGCAAACCGCAATCTCAAGGATGGTTGTCCTTGTATTGCGAGAGCATGGATGGGTCCTTGTCCATCCATCTCAGGGTGGCATACTTGAGAAGACCCTTAAGCCCGAGAGCACTCATACGCCTCCCAGCCCCACGAGCACTACATCTCAGGAGTGGCATACTCAAAAAGTTCCTTTCAAGCCCAGAAGCACTCATCCGCCTCCCTACCCATGAACATGGCAAGATCTCAGGTCCACAACATCCCTTAGTCCACCTTGGAGGCGCTCCATCCTCCTTGATCAAGCCCAGGAGCACTCATTCATTTCCCAGCCCACAAGCGTTGCATCTTGGAGTGGCATGCTTGATAAGATGCATGAAGACTGCCCCCCCACTCCCTCAACAAGCCCGAAAGCACTCATATGCCTCCAGGCCCCATGAGCGCTGCATCTCGGGGGTGGCATACTTGATGAAGGAAAAGCCAGTACTTCCCATCTCATGAACCCAAAAGGTTGATCGGCCTCCCTATTTGTAAACACTTCTATAAATTCAAAATAAATTGTTAAAGGAATCTTATCATATTAATTGTTAATCAAATATCATTTCATTATGCAATTACAATATATATATATATATATATAACTTATATTTTAAAACTTACTTCCCAATACTATCCTTGCTAAAAACAATATTTATTTTCAATAGATCTCTTATATTCCAATTTCTTATTTTTCCTTCTATTCCATCCACTCAAGTGATTTTTTCTCCACAAGGAAATGATCTCCCTTTTATATCTTATTCGTGAGGGAGTCACAACCTTTCATGTTTGGAGTCGCAACCTGTCATATTTGAAATAGTCACAACCTTTCACATTAAGAGTCACGAACTTTCACATTAGGAGTCAACATATTTATTCTTTGATTGATTGAATGATGTTCTGGATCTCTTTCTCAAATGAAATGCTCTCCCTTTTTTATCTGAAGTTTGAGGAAGTCACACCTCTTCACCTCAATAGTTACAACTCTTCATATGTTGGTTGACCATTCTTAACAACTTAATCTTTATTTAATGCCATAATATTAATTATCTTTATTGATTTCTTTTGAAACATGGGTTGCAAACATTTAGGAATTAAATGGGATATTACAACAAGCAATTATGCAAAAAGCGAATTGTCATGTCCCCTTTTCAAAATTAGAGTAATGGTGAAGACCTCTAGGCCATCCTCATTTCTCATAGGCTAAAAGATAAAGCAACAAAAGTGATTACTAATATTATTCTAAGTTGGCCAGATAATTTCTAATTTATGGTGCAACTTAATAATATTATTATAATTAATTAAAAAGGTGTTTTTATTCTACAATTTATATTTTTAAATACTTTTTGAGAAAAAATTTACTCATGGGCCCAAATTGGAAAACTTGTTAAAATGGGTGCTTGGGTTTATTGAGGATCATCTTGTCATCATTTTGCAATTCAACTTTCTCAAATTGAGCTTTTATGTTCAATTTTCACATATGAGGACAAAAACCCTAGGTTGTTCAGAGATCATTGAAGACACAAACCCTCTTGGATTTCAAAATATTTAGGATTAGAGGACGAAAACCAGAGATAATTGTGATTAGACATCGCTCATAGAGAAAAGAATCCAAATGTTATAACAATTAAATTCATTATTTAGTTACTAATACTAGATTTTATACAATATAAAGTTTACTTACTAGATGAGACACAAATTTCTCACCTTTGGATTGGATTCCATTTTGATGATGGGAGCTTCAAAAAGATCAAAGGGGTCAGTTGTCTCCCAGTTCTGATATGTTGGAGGGAAATCAGTACTGTTATCAACAACATACAATATCCTTCTATGTTAGCTTTCCAACACTAACTTTTTAAGCAAAACAAATCACAGAGAAAAGAAAGGAATCAATACTAATCCCAGAATGACAAGTCTGAATAGAAGAACAGATAGAGAAAACAAGAGTAATGCATCAAAAAAGAGAACATAAGATATCTTCATGCTATGTTATCCTATTGTAAGCATCAATAATGCAAAGGAAACAATCTCATAGTCTAAGATAACAAAAGAAGAAAAGCTGTGCTGCACTTCAAGTCTAACATATGAATTTCTCTTATACCAATTCCTAAGTGATGGCTATCCTGCTCTAGCTAGATCACCATTCGAAATTCCTCTTTCATCTTTTTTGGAGCCATATCTAAGCCAATATAATATGCAACTCAGTGTCTCCTTGGCATCTCTGAAGATTGGTGGTATGCTGCAAGACTGGGTGAAAATGACACTGTTAAATGGTAATGAGTTTGTATTTCTTCCCTCTTATTTTCTTCTTCCAACATTTCTCTTTCACAGCCTCTTTTTCGCTTTTAGAGGCACAAGTCTAACACCCTTTTCACTTTCAAAGACACACTTATGTGAGAAGTTTGTCTACTTCCATCTGTTGTGAAAATTGTGGTGCACATCTGTCAATCAATATTTGTAGCCATTGTCTGCCAGTCAACAAAAGATATAATTGCCATGCCCACAAATAGAATGCTTGACATAGCTTTGCTTTCTAAATGTCTTCACTGGTTGCTGAGAACAGATGATCTCTACTAACTGGTGAAAGAATGCAACATTTATTGATCAGCCACTAGACATTACCTTCATTTCACCTCCCTCAATATGTTCTTTATAATTAGGGAAGGTGATAGGTGATCATAGAACATCCCCTAGCTTCTACTGATCTTTGTGATTGCAGATTGATGAGGAGATTGTCTATCAATGATGGATGACATTTCCATTCACCCAACTGCAAGGACTGATTTTGTTTATTGTACAATGCATTAAGTGTTTGATGTTTGACAAATTCTCATTTGCCTATGTGTAATGTGAAATGTCCCCTTCTCAAGCCTAGTCAGTTGTTGCATCAATTAGCCTATTCAATTAGCCTATTCCAAAGTTCCCATAGGCTAATTGGAGGTGGTTAGGGACTCCAAGGTTCTTGGAGAGCTCTTTGGTGGGTTTTCTCAGCGCCTAGTGGGATGTTGCGGTTCTATTGGCCCTCAAGATGGTGGTGATGTTCTCTGTTGTATTTTTGGTCATTTGGGTTGTTCTCCACATTTCTTGGAGAACACGGCTATTTTTAGTAAGTGCCCGTTTTGGCATCTAGCATTTTCCCTTGTCACCAATAGTTTGCTGGTGCAATCAATTTCCGTTTTGGATGTCTCATTAGTGCTTTCTATAAGATGGTTGGAATTATTTTAATATTTACACTAAAGTAATTAAGTAATGTTTTAATATTACTTTAATATTAAATATTATAAAGTGAAAAGGTTATTTACCCACATTGGATGCCTAGGGGAAAAGGGGACTTAAAGTTATTTTAAAAAAACATTTTTTCAGAAAAAAAAAGCAAAAAGTGTTTTTTTTTGTAAAAGCAACGAAAAAGAAAAAAGCACTTTTCCGAAAAAATAACGAAAAAAACTATAAAAGGAGGTGTGGGGCTCTCATTTGTATTATTCACGTTTGCACACATAACAGGATGCTGCTGGAGTGAATAGAGAAGTTCTTCCAAGGATTGATCGAGGACGAAAACTCTCATCAAATCACTAGTTTCAATGGTGAAAGATCCTCCCTAGCTAGTAGAGTGATTTCACATAGGAATCACCTTGCTATTTCATGGAGTTTTTGGTTTCTAGGGTTTCAAAAAAAATATATTCAAGGGTTTTTGAATGCATATTTTTGGGAGTGTTTGGTAACGAATTTTAGAGGTTTTTGGAGTGCTTTGGTAGTGATTTACAAAAGTCTTCAGGACTGGTCCATCAGTTGCAGTTGTTATGACTAGGTATCTTCACTTTGGAGGGAGTTTTGGGCACTTATTTCCAGTCGCCCCTATCTCTAGCACTTAGTTTTCCAAAACTGTGCAAATCTGAAACCAATCTGCAGTCTTTCCTTTCAATTTTATGCTCTGAGTGAGGTTGTTTAGACAATGCTTTATTATTGTTGAGGTTTGATGACAGTTATGATGTAATGTCCCCCTTAGCTTAGCTTCGGCCTAAAAGAGGAACAATAATTAAGTTAATGCTTAAGTTATAATGTTGGACTCTAATAAGCATTAATTTAATATTACTAAAGGTATAAAAGCAGATTTAGAAAATTAAAGTGGCTTTTTGTCTCTTTCTTGCATTGGGGAAAAATGATGTATTGTTGGAGTTTTTAAATTAAGTGAATTTCAAGAAAGAAGAAGTAACGGATGGCAGTTACGGAAGTGAGGAGTTACAAGGAGGAATTAATAAAAGATTTTGGGAGCTTTGTTTCGGCAAGTTGGAATTTTGGTGATTTTGTAACTGGAATAAGTTTTTGTTGTGGACTCTACTTGGACCGGAAGCTTCAGTTGAGAATGTTGTTTTCGATGCTAGAAGATGCAGACTGGGCAGCTGTGTATTGCCTTCGTGGTTGAGAGAGACCTCGTAGGAAATCTTTGAAGATTTAATTGAATAATCTGGTTTTGTTGGGAAATGAGACTGGTTATCGATTTTGGACTTTAATTATAATCAGTTGTGGAATGTCAGAGGATATCGAGCACCTATCTGGGAGCGGAGCTTGAAGGATTGGAGTGGACACACAAGGTGTCCAAAAATGTGTGATACACTCCTCAACCAATAACCCAGCAGCCCTACAATTTTTGGCATTGTCGGCTAAACTTGCACAACATTTTGAGGCCACTTCTTCAATGCTTGGCAAAGATGTCAGCAATAAATGGACCATCTTTCACTTGTCCTTCACAATCCACTACTCTCAAAAACATTGCCCCTTTAGGGGACACAGCAATAACATTGATCAATGGGCGATTTCTTGCATCTTTCCATCCATCAGAAACTATGGTCACCCCTGTTTCGATCCACGAATCCCTTATGGGCTTCAAAGAGTCTACTACATGTTTCACTTCTTTCTCCAATAAGGTGCAACGCACCTTCTCAAAACCTGGGCCCTTATACCCCTTTGGAGCCTATTAATAGATTTCACCATTTTTTGCCAATATGGTGAACGACAACATTGAATGCCAATCCATTGGCATAGACACATCTTGCTATGTCTTGATCAGCAATCTCTCTTGCCTCATTCTAAAATGAAGCTTCCAACGGTCCCTTAGATCTTTTATTTGAAGAGGGCATGGTTTGCTCTTGAGGGATGTCCATAAATGGATGGCTTTCTGTAGGTGGAAAATAAGAAGGTGGTGTAGGGGGTTTCATGGATCAGATCCTTTCTTCAAAGGATGGCTTGTTTTACCACTGGTTGTTTTTTGGTCTGCCTTTTCTTGCTCAACAATATATTTCAACACTATATCTTTTGGAATGCCTTCGTTTTCACTTGGACAATTTTTGATGCTATTTCAGGGATCCCACACAAGTGCCCTTTTACTCGACTGTATGAGCTCGAATATTGAACATTGCAATGACTACAAATCCAAATATATCCTCCACCACCTGGAAGTTGCCGAACCATTTCTACATATTTCCAAAGGGGAGAGGATGGGTTTATTTTGAAACGAGATTGGATTGAGCCTGAGGAGGTACCGGTTGCCATTGTAATACGGAATAGTGAATACCTAAGGCACAACATATTGAAATTTTGGTATTGATTCATTGAATTTGAAAGTAAAAGACTTAATTAATTTAAAAAAAAAAAAAATTGAACATGTGTTATAGACATTTAGAGGAATGAAAAGTAAAACAAAACAATAACTAAAAAACAAAACAAAAGAGTTGAAGTTCACTTGTGAAAAAAAAATGTAAAAAAAATAATCAAAAAACTTCAAAAAACCTACCTCTTTTGAAGAAATCTTGCTCTACGATCTTCTTAGCAACGAATAGACACTTGCAAGTGCTTAGGAATAGCACAACAATCAACTTTGAACAATCTACGATCAGCCTTCAAGTCTATTCCAGCTTGTGCAAGCAAAAGAGAAAGTTCAGCAATGGAGGCAAAAAATCCTTTTTTCTCATTCACAAATTGGTAAATGAGTTTCACTTTACCTATTTCATGTTTTTGAGGCAAGTATTAGGGTTAGAAGTAATAAGAAAGTCATTAAAAGTCAAAAACGAGTCAAAAAAGTATTAAAAAAATGAAAAAAAGAGTGAAAAAACGCGCCTGGGCGCAGAATAGAACCCGGATTCGAACCAGGTTCGAAATTTTCGAACCCTATCCGGACCCACAGTCATGGGTCCGGACCTTGGCTGAACCCACAGTCCAAAAACCAGACCCACAGCGAATTTTCCCGAACTGGACCCGAATTCCGGACCCAAACCGAACCCGAATCGAACCCAGGGCCTATATGAGCGAATCCAGTAACATAGGTTTTCTCAGCGTCTAGTGGGATGTTGGTGTTCTATTGGCCCTCAAGATGGTGGTGATGTTCTCTGTTGTATTTTTGGTCATTTGGGTTGTTCTCCACATTTCTTGGAGAACACGGCTATTTTTAGTAAGTGCCCGTTTTGGCATCTAGCATTTTCCCTTGTCACCAATAGTTTGCTGGTGCAATCAATTTCCGTTTTGGATGTCTCATTAGTGCTTTCTATAAGATGGTTGGAATTATTTTAATATTTACACTAAAGTAATTAAGTAATGTTTTAATATTACTTTAATATTAAATATTATAAAGTGAAAAGGTTATTTACCCACATTGGATGCCTAGGGGAAAAGGGGACTTAAAGTTATTTTAAAAAAACATTTTTTCAGAAAAAAAAAGCAAAAAGTGTTTTTTTTGTAAAAGCAACGAAAAAGAAAAAAGCACTTTTCCGAAAAAATAACGAAAAAAACTATAAAAGGAGGTGTGGGGCTCTCATTTGTATTATTCACGTTTGCACACATAACAGGATGCTGCTGGAGTGAATAGAGAAGTTCTTCCAAGGATTGATCGAGGACGAAAACTCTCATCAAATCACTAGTTTCAATGGTGAAAGATCCTCCCTAGCTGGTAGAGTGATTTCACATAGGAATCACCTTGCTATTTCATGGAGTTTTTGGTTTCTAGGGTTTCAAAAAAAATATATTCAAGGGTTTTTGAATGCATATTTTTGGGAGTGTTTGGTAACGAATTTTAGAGGTTTTTGGAGTGCTTTGGTAGTGATTTACAAAAGTCTTCAGGACTGGTCCATCAGTTGCAGTTGTTATGACTAGGTATCTTCACTTTGGAGGGAGTTTTGGGCACTTATTTCCAGTCGCCCCTATCTCTAGCACTTAGTTTTCCAAAACTGTGCAAATCTGAAACCAATCTGCAGTCTTTCCTTTCAATTTTATGCTCTGAGTGAGGTTGTTTAGACAATGCTTTATTATTGTTGAGGTTTGATGACAGTTATGATGTAATGTCCCCCTTAGCTTCGGCCTAAAAGAGGAAAAATAATAAGTTAATGCTCAAGTTATAATGTTGGACTCTAATAAGCATTAATTTAATATTACTAAAGGGATAAAAGTAGATTTAGAAAATTAAAGTGGCTTTTTGTCTCTTTCTTGCATTGGGGAAAAATGATGTATTGTTGGAGTTTTTAAATTAAGTGAATTTCAAGAAAGAAGAAGTAACGGATGGCAGTTACGGAAGTGAGGAGTTACAAGGAGGAATTAATAAAAGATTTTGGGAGCTTTGTTTCGGCAGTTGGAATTTTGGTGATTTTGTAACTGGAATAAGTTTTTGTTGTGGACTCTACTTGGACCGGAAGCTTCAGTTGAGAATGTTTTTTCGATGCTAGAAGATGCAGACTGGGCAGCTGTGTATTGCCTTCGTGGTTGAGAGAGACCTCCTAGGAAATCTTTGAAGATTTAATTGAATAATCTGGTTTTGTTGGGAAATGAGACTGTTATCGATTTTGGACTTTAATTATAATCAGTTGTGGAATGTCAGAGGATATCGAGCACCTATCTGGGAGCGGAGCTTGAAGGATTGCTCACACAGGATTAAACCGCAGGAAAGAAGACATTCGTGATCACTTAAAAATGAACTCTAACGAGATTCTAGATTGTGGTATTGGTCGACAAAATTCCGAGATTTCCTTGTAACGTGTTTTACTCCAAACTCGGGCGAGGGTGGGCGGGGGGGGGGCGTCATTCTTCTCATAACATGAGTCTCGGTTGTAATTATTGATGTTGCAAGTTCGACCAAGCATTACTGTATTGAAGGAAAAACGGTTGTAGACTTTGCTGAAATGTCTATTCTTATACAAGCTATAGAAATACAGGCTCCAGGTGTAGCGTAGAGATTCATGGAAGATTGATGAGCTAGCAGCAATCTCAAATATGGTTCAGTGACTACCGGTTTACATTCCTTGACCTATTCGATTAATGTTGATCTATAGACTTTAAAGGATATCATGGCTTTAACATTCCACCGTAGCTTGTTAAGTTGAGTCATCGTTCATATTTCATTGAGTGAGAAGTCGAAGAAGTTTGATGATGAACCACAGTTGATTCGAGGCCAAAGAGAGACGGGTATTAAATAAAAAGCTCGTAGAGTTGAAGGACTTCAGATATCGCAGCCTTAATATTCTCATGCCACACCTATTAAAGAAATCACGAAGTTCTTAGAAGGGCCTTTGAATTTCTAAGAAGCTGATATTTATTACACCGATAGGCATTCACTGCTACAGCATTCTGTCTGTGTACATAGAAACTTTTAAAATAATAAAAAACTGACGGCAAGCGTAGTAAATACGACAGTGTCGGATGGTTTGAAAAATTAATAATAAAAAAACATATGACGTGTGGGGGAATAAGTAACGGTTCATAACCGCATGACATGGTGCCTCGGTGATCACCACCTATCTTCATGCCAATGCAAGTTCCCAAAACAAGAAACGGCGGTGCTCGGGAGATTGGTCCAGCATCGGCTCCAAGAGCTGAGGGGCATATCAGCTATGTAGGTGCTCTTCGGCCAGGAGAAGGAGATGCAATTGCACAGTATGTGAAACGAGGGAAACGTATTCCTTAAAGAAGAGAAGTGGGGCTGTCAGCTCAAGAGATTCAGAAAAATTTGAGTCACTAGGTTATGTAATGAGTGGAAGCAGGCACCAACGTATGAATGCTATTCGTATCAGAAAGGTAAACTAATTGTATAGTGTTGGGGACAAACGAGCATAAGGTTCCTTCAAGATAGTTGCAAGCCTAAAACTCATGCCAATCATATTTCGTATCAATAATTAGCAATAACATATAATAGCTTCAAACAATTTGTCGGAAAATAACATATAATAGTTTTCGTAATGCACTCCATATGTAGATTGTCTAACAATCTTAATTTTACGGTAGAGCAGCATCATTAGGTTCAATCTAGAGAAAGCATCTCCGCGTCAATTTAATGGGGTACGCTACATTGGGTTAGGTTATGCTAGGATAGCCTCTTTGCTGCTCAATTTTTTGAACTCTGCTTCCATTATGTACTTTTTTTGGGATACATGTTATGTTTTAAGCCACTGCTCTTTGTTGACCAAGGTTATCAGAATCTCCAAAATAAGACAAGAAAACCAGGTGCAAGCACTCAATACCTTATAAATAACTATAAGGAAAAGCATAAACACTCTTTTTAGTCAATGCTTCCAATACACCTATTTAGAATAAAAAGAGGTTTACTTTCACTCCATTACTGTGGATCTCTGGGCATTGCTCTAAAGCTTTGAATTTGGCATTATCTGGAAGGATGATAAATGTAGCCAAAATAGTTTCATGGACCCAAATTGACACCATTTACCAAATCATTAAGATTGGAACAAGAAGGGAGGAAGCAAACAGAGGATGATAAGACTGGCTTTGGACCTGCCAAGTGTTTGCATGAAAACCTCCAACTCCAAGCTATAATGGCAAGCTCAGCTTGTGTGTATACACCGGTATAGAATGTAGTCCACAATTTACTGCAGCAATTTAAGAAACAATTTGTGTGCCCCAAGGGACTCACATATTTTGCAACTATGTATTGGCGGATTTCCAGAACAGGAACCTCTGTTTCCCTTGTAGTAATTGATTTTGGCATATGTTTGCCATTGAATTTCTTTGAAAATCCCTGTTCCAAAGCTCCAAGATGGGATTTACAACAAGCACCTCTGTATACCCATCGAATAAAGCTGTCTGTGAAACTGCATTTTGCTGAGGTATTTGTCAAACAATAATTGTATCTATTGACTATCAAGGCACACACTGATCCGATCAAATGTCCTTCAAAATCAATAGGTAATTTGAAGTGGATGCAATATTTTTGTATAGCATTTGATCAACAATTCACATGCCAAATGCACAAGTGCCTATTCAATAAAGTACACTTTTTCTTATCATTTGAAGGATCACCATCCCCTGTTCCAAATCTCCCATTTGGCATACATTAGAAGGGGATTTGAGTTCAATATTATCTCTGTTTCTGATATGTTTTTTTGTCTTCTACAGTAAATTTCTCATTCAGCCTTATATGAATTGTACATTGACATTATTGTCATAAATTTCGCTCTTAAAAATAAATGCAGAATACAGTGTGCCTTTTCACTACTTTCTACCAACATCCACTGATAGAGGAACAACAATCTTGCTTCCTGAGGAGAGTAATAGTTCAAGTCAAGAGGCAACTGCACCTGTTGACTTGGAATTAGATCTGATGCTATCTGTGGGACTGCAAAAGATGAATTAACACAATTACACTAAGTTTCATTTTATTCCAAATTTGTCAATTGCCAATATTGTGCATTGCAACGTTGAGTCTGTCACTTTCACTTAAAATGGCATTCAAGCCTGTTATTGGGGTTGTTTTTAAGCTGTATTTATCTCCAGTTGCCTCCCAAATTCAAGCTTTTTTTGTAGTGTTTGTGACTGTGCTATTATGATTTCCAGTGGGTTAGTTTTTTGTAGTGTTTGTGACTGTGCTATTTATGTTTAAGGGTTTCGATATTGTGAGCCGAGTTGTATGATTGGATGTACTTTGGTAGTGTTGGATTAGGGTCCTTTTAAAAAAATTACAGCAACATAAGCCTTAAATCTATAGTCCAATTTATTAGCATGTATTGTAAAACTAAAATTTACTAGCATTAGAACGAAGCACACTACTAATTTTACCTTTCTCAAATAAAGCGAATGAATGGTTTTATCACAGCTGTAAAAATAAAGGAAATTATTTTGATGTATCCCCTCCAGAAATTTTAAATATCTATCAGCGTAATATAGATATATTATGTAATAAAATAACTAAACTAGTAGTTTATTTGTGGCAGCCTCAGGAAGAGTTGCCCAATACCCGCAATCATTGTATATCTAATTAATACAGGTCGTCAGAAATACCGGAGTCGAGCAAAGATACAGGAATATGATTATTTTGAAGGATATTAAACATCTTTCTTGGAGTCATTGCAACAAAGTGTTCTTCTCAAAACAAATACACGTATGTAGGCTTGTGGCAATATCGTGAATCTAAAGAAGCGATGTGGCTGAGTATTATACAGATGGAAGATACACGTTTTCTCCAAGGGAGCTGATATAAAAAAAAAACGCAAAGAATTTAATATGGATATTTGAAGCCGATAGACATGGTGGAGACTTAACTATTTGTTAGGAGCCGCTGGAAACATTAGTGGAGTTTGAAAATTCAAACCGTGGAGCTTAATATTATAACAGGAGATGCTATTGTATTGAATGGCACAATTCGAATAGGGGTGTTATTACAACTGCCTCGATATTGAATGTATTCAAGGCTATATGGAGTATCGGGTTTATTAAGTCAGCTGGACGGCAGAAGTTAGCTTCATGTCATTGTGTGTAAAAGGGAAAGGAAACTTTGGCATTCACATTTAGCAACACCTTTAAAGAAGTTGGGGTTACTTTAAAATCCTGCCATATCGGGTATAGAAGCAGATACCAAGATCTGTTTCTTTTTACCTGGGGTATTGAGCTGCACCGAATAAAGACTAAGCAAGGGTTCTGAGCACAACTACTGAACAGGTCAGAATTTGTAACTGTTGATGAATATTTTAATCCTACAGGTGTAAATTCTGAGATGAAATATTTATAACAGCATTTCGTAAAATACTTAATGTTTCCAGTATGGTGTAATTATATATAAATATATATACCTGTTGAGTTGATTGAACTTAAATATAAGTCTTGTGCAACTCTACATATGTATGAACGTCATTGAATATTAGTATCTCTTTGAAAATCAACTGGAAACAAGTTTCAAACAATAGAGAGAAAACTGTTTGACAAAATGCCTGAGCAGCCAAATTAAGGGAAATCAAAAAAAATTATATCTGCAATTGGGGTAGCTTACTACATATGAGGTGAAGATTTGGTGCATAGCAAGAAAATAGCAGACATGGGCGTGGTAATAGGGGTTATTTGCAATACCCAGGGGGTTGGTTTCAAAGGATTAGAGTTGTCATGACCTGCAAACAGATTTACAGACCTGCTGTAGCATCTTCAGTCTCTCAAACCTACTGTTATCAGTCCATATTAGCTCTTTGTTGATGCCAAAATGGAGCCTGTAGATGATGGTTAGAGGTTGGTGAAGGCTGGTATTCCTTATGCTTTTGGTATTTCTGATTGTGGGAGGTTAGTTCAGTGGATTCCCATAGATTAAATGCTGCCAGTCACAGTTTCAGTCACAGTAAAGGATGCAGTAGCAGATTTCAGTCATTAATAGCCCTTTTTGGAGTCTTAATAACATTGTTGGGTGGTAATCGGGCTCCTTAGCAACTTGCCAGGAGTTAAGGTAATCATCATATGTTCTTGACTGAGTTTGGTGGAGATGAACCCACATGTGCTCTGTGAACAACTTTACACAGTCAGCTACACTGTGATATCTCTGATTTGAGGTAGTTGTTATCCATTTCTCATGTCTGATTTTTCTATGTAATGAGACTCCTTTAATGAACGTGACCAGCTTAATTACTAGTGCAATCAAATGCTATTTCATATGCCAAAATATCAGTATTATGTCAATATGTTTCTCATTTCAAAATCATAGCAACACTGTGACAGTGTTTGAGTTTGGTATTGTGGATGTTCATGGGGCAACTTATTTAGTTAACAACTTCAAAAAACAAAGAGGAGGTGTTCTTACACTGTGTCAAGAGTTACAATTATTGTTTGTTGGTAGATAGATGTTTCTCCCCATTTCTCCTTTCCCTTCATCAGTTGAGAAATAAAATTCACTTTCAAGGGTGTTTGTAAATTGTCCAATTCTTCAATTTGATTAAACAAATGTCTAGGTTTGTTTGGGAATGGTAGCCCAGCTTGCCAATGGCTCACCAATGAGACTTGCCAATAGGAAAGGGCTGACCTCTGAATGTGAGCAGCAAATGACCTGAAGTCGGGCATATACACTAGAGTGAAGCTTTGATCGGGATTGATGTTGGAAATCATTATTGACTTTTCCCATATGAATTAAAAAGAAAGCAAATTTGATTCAGTGAGAAAGATTCACCTTTGATAGGGGAAGGACCACAATGAAGAATGTTGCTCTATTTGGACACATAAGTGAGTTTCTTATACAAAGTACCATCCAAACCTAATAATTGAACAATATCATTTCCATGGACCTCCTACACTTTAGATCACCCACTCCATAACATTTTCAGTTTTTCAACCTTATTATCAAGTTTGCTTGCATAATGCAACAATAACATTTCTAGATGCTACTTTTTAGGGACTAATTGCTTACAATATTTAATATCCACCCCATTCCTTCAACGGACCATATCTCATGACTAGTGATTTAAAGAAACCCTCATCTCATGAGCTTGAATGGTCCACTTTGCACTCATTGCATTAGGTGATGCTAATTGGGACTAAGAGGTGGGACTTAAACTAGTGAAAAAATATTTGCAGAGCTTGAATCTCACCCTTGATCTTTTACCTAGTAACTATGACTTCCTTAGAGGACACCCATCCCAATACTATTCCAGCTCACATGCACTTAACTACTGGGTTTTCCCCACAAAAAAGCCCCCAAATTTACCAACCCATTTGCAAAATTCTTAGCAAAAATTGTACCTTATAAGCCATTCATTTTGAAGTTACCTAGCTGTTTCATTTTATGTATTTGTAGAATCAAAAGAAAAATTAATTATATAGTCCACTAATAATTAAGATAATTGGGGCGAGGGCCCTAGCTCAATTGGCTAAAGCATCTTGTCGCAGGCTAGAGGTCACAAGGTCCAGTCTCCCCCCCATTCCCGTGGTACCGAAAGGCATGTGGCGCCAGTGTCACCAGTCACGTGAAAAAAGTTTACCAAGCGCACTGCAGTTTATAAGGGAGGCTACCCGATTCCTACATTCCTAAAAAAAAGTTAATTAGAAAAATGACTAATTAACTAATTAATCAACAATTATCCAAGGTTGGGGCGGTGGGCCTAGCTCGATTGGCTAAAGCATCCTGTTGCAAGCAAGAGGTCACGAGGTCTAGTCTCCCCACCATCCCTGTGGTACCAGAGGGCGTGTCGCGCCAGCGCCACCGGTCACGTGAAAAAAGTTTACCAAGCGCACTACAGTTTATAGGGGGACGAATACCCGACCGATTCCTGCAGTCTAAAAAAAAAACAATTATCCAAGGTTAGTTTAGGTTCTGGCTAAGTCTATGATTCAAGTGTTTCTTCCAAATATATTTCAGGTTGGTTTTTCTTTTTCTATTGCTTATCTTATTCTTCTATCCTTCCACTAACACTCCAACACTTGAATTTTTGAATTGGCAATGCAAATAGGATGATTGGGAAGCTTTTCATGTTCTAATGTCAATTGTTTGACCTTGCACCTTTCGAAATTTAATGTGTGTCCTTTAGTTCTCGTTAGGAAGGATCAACCTGTCTCATCACTGTAGTGAATGGTACAAATATGAGGAATCTGCCATATCCCCAATTATTGTACCTTGTTTAATTCGACTAATTAATAAACAACATTACTAATTTTAGATTGGATTATCAGATTATGACAATACTTATTTGATTTTGTTACTCAATAAATTTAAATGTTTATTTTAAATGTCACTAATATAATGACAATTTATTGGCATTCATGAGATTATTTTAATTCCTATTTTGATATAGTTTTATTTGATAATAATGGCCAATCATATTTTCCTTAATGTGTTTACAAGCGCTTGAAGGTACTACAGAGAAAAGCAACATAGGAGAGAGAGGTTTCAATGACAAGCAATGTAAAGGAAACAATTGTGCACACCACAATATTATGTTTCATTTTGCATGCATGTGGTTTGAATGTTTGATCTTTATTTGCCTGATCATGTGTGTCATTGTTGCATGAGTATACATTAGGCTATATACATAGCCATGATAATAGCATTGTACCTTACCTTTGGAAAAAAATAGCCTAGCTTTGCTACAAAATCTTAATAAAGTGTAGGATTTCTAGGCCTTACCTTGTATGGATGTCAATTGTCTTAACATAGCCATATGCCTTAAGTTATGTTGATGTTATCATGCATTGTCAGTTGTCTATTCCAGCCGATCTCCTTTATAATGTTGAATAAATTAAATGATAGCCATTGGCTATTTAATTTATAGAGATAGCAATTTATTATGAAGAGGCACGTCCTTTGTAGTAAAAGATAATTAATTATAATGAAGGCTCAAATTCATGAAGAGGCATGATTCTTGGTGAGGCCGACATCATACATATTGTGGACGTGATTTTTGAAGGGACACATTCCTTTTATTATGGACACGATTTTGTAGGGACACATTCTTCTATGAAGGCTGACATGATGCTTTGAAGGGTCACGTCTTCCACTCCATTTTGTATATATGTTCGAGGGCATTTCATTGATTCACATTCATTCATTCCATATCCATTCGTTCTTCAATATAGTTCAATATTCTTGGTGTGAATTGAAGGTGTACGAAGATATCAAGAGCAGATTGATATTTTGTTGAAGGCTGAGTTTATAATCAGCGAATTACATCATCTTGTATCTATGTTGCATCAGATTGTGGTGCTTATATTTGGCCTTCATATCGGCCTCTTGTAAAGGAGACAATTCTTGTTGACATTCAATATATAAGTGATATATTGTTGTTGGGTTTTTCTCCCTCAAGTGGAGGGTTTTCCCAAGGTATTTGTTGTGTTATTGTGTTGATTTTGAATTAAATTTTGTCTATCTAATCTGATCATAAAAACTAACATGGTATCTGAGCGGGTATAAGGAAGATCTTGATCAGATTTAGTCAAGCAGCGATACTCTTCTTTCTCTTTCTCATCTTTGATCACATCTATCTCTTCATCAAGATGGTGAACGGACTCAAGATCGAGGATAGACTTGAGGGAGCAACTAATTTCACATCTTGGAGATTCAGAGTCATGCTCGCCTTGGAGGAAAATGAATTATCTAAGTTCGTGGAGAGCAAAGTTCCCGAGCCTACTGATGAGGAAGAGAAGACTTAATGGAGGAAGAAAGATACTAAGGCGAAGAAGATGTTGGTTGATTCCATGAAGGACCATATTGTTCCAATCATCTCTAAGTTGAAAATGGCAAGAGAGATGCTCAAGACTTTGGAGGAAATGTATGAGATCAACAACACAAGCCGTGCACTTGCATTAAAGCAACAACTTCATCATATCAAGATGATGAAAGGAGAATCCGTCATCACTTACTTCATGAAGATTTCCGAGTTGAGAGATCAGCTCTCTACTATTGGCCATATTGTTGATGACAAGGACTTGACCATGTTGGCTCTTAATGGTCTTCCTTCATCTTGGGAGTCTTACATTCAAGGAATCAGTGCGAGATCAAAACTTCCCAAGTTTGATCGTTTGAGGGTGGATTGTATTCAAAAAGAGTCTAGATTGGCTGCGAGAGGTATTGGGCAAAGCTCTACTAATGAAGACATTCATGTTCTTGCCACTCAATCCTCAAAGAAGAAAGGGAAAGATGGAAAGAAAGGATATTTCAAGAGGAACAGAGATAAAGGAGTTGATGGTGCTCCTACATTCAAGAAGAAGAAGGATCTATCTCGTGTTCAATTTTTTAGATGTGACAAGTATGGTCAATATGCAAAGGATTGTCCAACCAGGCCTAAGCAGTAGGCTTCCATTGCTGATGTTGATGAGATCCCTCCGCAGAAGGATTCAGATGGTTTCCTATTCTATTCACCTCTTTCAAGCAGTGTGCCTACCGACAACAATACTTGGCTGATTGATAGTGGTGTCTCCCGCCACATTACTGGATTTAGAGAGAATCTAACTGATTTGGTGGAGAGAGATTCTAGTGAACAAGTCATTATTGGAGATGATGCTAGCTATTTTGTGAAAGGAGTTGGGACCTCCTCTCTTCACTAGGATTCTGGCATTTCCTTGCAATTGAGTGATGTGCTATTTGTTCTGGGCATCAAGCGAAACCTTGTCTCGATTTCAGCCTTGGAGGACAAGGGGTACTAAGTTGCATTTTCAGAAGGAAAAGTTCTTGCATGGACGAAGAACTCTAATATCAAGACTACTCGGGTGATTGGAGTTCGAAATGAGAGCCTCTACAGACTTTGCACTCGTCCAATTCAGGCGTTGGTGCATGATTCTTCAAGTTCGTGTGAACTATGGCATAGAAGATTAGCTCACCTTCACTTTCGAGCACTTCCTACCATAGAGAAGATGGTTTCAGGCCTTCCGAAACTCAACCAGGAGCATGAAGGCACTTGCAAAGGTTGCGCACTTGCAAAGGTTGCGCATTGGGTAAGAATACTAAAGGTCCATTTCTTAATAGTGAAAGTAGATCCAAATGTATTCTAGATCTTATTCATTCTGATTTATGTGGTCCAATGTCTGTTGCTTCTTTGAATGGTTTCTTGTATTACATTATTTTTATTGATGACTACTCTAGAAAGACTTGGATTTATTTCTTGAAATCTAAAGAATCTGAGGAGGTATTAGAGAGGTTCATAGAATTCAAAGCTCAGGTAGAGAAGTCGTCCAGGAAGAGGATCAAGGTTCTGAGATCCGATAACGGTGGAGAGTACATTTCTGGAAAATTTCATAACTTTTGCATTGAAGCTGGGATTAAGAGGGAGTTTTGTGTCCCTTATAATCCTCAACAGAACGGTGTTGCTGAAAAGAAGAACAGATCTATTGTGGAAGCAGCCAAAGCCATGATTCATGACCAAGATCTGCAAACCTTCCTTTGGGCTGAAGCATCTAGAACAGCTGTTTATGTTCAAAATAGAAGCCCTCACCGCATTTTGGAGAACATGACTCCCAAAGAAGCATTCACAAGGGTGAAGCCGGAAGTAAGTCATTTGAGGATCTTTGGTTGTCCTGTATATGTTCATGTACCTAAGGATAAAAGGACAAAATTGGAACCTTCTGGCAAGAAGGGGATATTTGTAGGTTACAGTGAAACATCAAAAGCCTACAGAATCTACATTCCAGGTCAGAAGTTGATTGAGATCAGTAGAGATGTCACATTTGAAGAGGATGTTGCATTCAGAAGATCCAAGGGCACTCACATGGAGATAGATAATGAAGAGTCTCCTCAGGATATGGAAGTTGACCATGCTCCTGAGATTCAGAGGGAGGCTCCTGAACCTAAAGAAGATGATGATCCAGTCGAGCCCTTGGAACCTACTGATGGGCCTACAGATATTGTGATTGGAAGAAAAAGACCTCTTTGGGCCAGGCAAACAATGCAGAGGCAAAAAGGTTTGCAGCCCCAAGAGGAACATTCAGAGAAAGTAAGAGACCTCATAATTTTTCCAGCTATGTTGCATTGATGAGTCAAATCATTGAATTCGAGCCTTCCAGTGTCGAGGAAGCTTCTAGTCAACAGGTTTGGAGAGATGCTATGGCAGAGGAGTATCACTCCATTCTCAAGAATGATGTTTGGGACATTGTACCTAGACCTGAAGGCAAATCGATGGTATCTTCTAAGTGGCTCTTCAAGATCAAGCATGCGGCTGATGGGAGCATTGAGAAGTACAAGGCAAGGTTTGTGGCTAGAGGATTCTCACAGAAAGAGGGAGTTGACTATGAGGAAACCTTTGCTCCAGTTGCTCACTATACTTCAGTCAGGACCATCATTGCTATTACAGCATCTAAAGGATGGAAGATTCACCAAATGGACGTGAAGACAGCATTTCTAAATGGTGTAATAGAGGAAGAGGTATATATTGAGCAACCTGATGGCTTTGAAGTACATGGGAAGGAGTCTCATGTTTGCAGGCTGAAGAAGGCTTTGTATGGCCTTAAGCAGCTCCTCGTGCTTGGTACAAAAGGATTGATCGTTAACTGTTAAGCTTGGGCTTCTCCAAGAATGATGTTGATTCAAACCTCTACTTCAAGGTAATTGATGGTGAAGCATTGATCTTGGTTTTGTATGTTGATGATTTGATTCTTACTGGAGAAGATCACCTCATTATCAAATGCAAGGAGTTAGCTTCTGAATTTGAAATGAAGGATCTTGGTCTCATGCATTACTTCCTTGGTTTAGAAGTATGGCAAAGCTATGAGATGATTCTAAGTCAAGGAAGTATACTATTGATATTCTGAAGAGGTTTGGTATGATGGATTGCAAATCCATGTCTACGCCTATGGAGACCAACTTGCATAAGTTGAAAGAGGCTGCAGCTAGTTCAGATTTGGTGGATTTACAATGTACAGGCAGTTGATTGGATCGTTGATGTATCTAGTCAATACTAGACCGGATATTTGCTATGCAATGAGTGCACTTAGTCAGTCCATGTGTGAACCAAGGCAAATACATCTAGTTGCAGCAAAGCATATCCTGAGATACTTGCGTGGCACAGTTGGATATGGCTTGAGATATTCTTCAAGTGTGAATTTGGAGCTACATGGATATACTGATTCTGACTGTGCAAGGTGTGTTACTAATCGGAAGAGCACCTCTGGATGTTGCTTTAGTTTGGGCTCTGCGATGATATCCTGGTGTAGCAGGAAGCAATCTTCTGTGGCACTGAGTACAGCAGAGGCCAAGTATATTGCAGCATGTGTGGCAGCTCAAGAAGCAATGTGGCTTTGGAAGCTCCTTGCAGGATTGTTTGGACAATCAATGGAGCGTACTGTCATTCATTGTGACAATCAAAGCTGTGTGAAGCTTTCTATCATGCAGCATCGGTTGTCTATTCCAGCTGATCTCCTTTACAATGTTGAATAAATTAAATGATAGCCATTGGCTATTTATAGAGATAGCGATTTATTATGAAGAGGCACATCCTTTGTGTTAAAAGATAATTAATTATAATGAAGGCTCGAATTCATGAAGAGGCATGATTCTTGGTGAGGCCGACATCATACATATTGTGGACGTGATTTTTGAAGGGACACATTCCTTTTATTATGGACGCGATTTTGAAGGGACACATTCTTCTATGAAGGCCGACATGATGCTTTGAAGGGTCACGTCTTCCACTCCATTTTGTATATATGTTCGATGGCATTTCATTGATTCACATTCATTCATTCCATATCCATTCATTGTTCAATATAGTTCAATATTCTTGGTGCGAATTGAAGGTGTAAGAAGATATCAAGAGCAGATTGATATTCTGTTGAAGGCTGAGTTTATAATCAGCGAATTACATCATCTTGTATCTTTGTTGCATCAGATTGTGGTGCTTATAGTTGACCTTCATATCGGCCTCTTGTAAAGGAGACAATTCTTGTTGACATTCAATATATAAGTGATATATTGTTGCTAGGTTTTTCTCCCTCAAGTGGAGGGTTTTCCCAGGGTATCTGCTGTGTTATTGTGTTGATTTTGAATTAAATTCTGTCTATCTAATCTGATCATAAAAACTAACAAGTTAGAAGAGATGTGAAATAATAAGCATCCATAGGGCATAGACTGTGTTTAGGTTATTGAAAGCAAAGTGAAAAACATGTAACTAAAGAAGCCATTATATTTTTAAAGATGAAAAATAACACATGATTGTTATTATTGGCTTGCTTGTCTAAAACAATGAAAATAAGCTTCAAAGTCTTATCAAGAAGCATAAACTTGAATGAATTTCTCAAATTGCTAAGAATGGGCAATAGAGAAGAGATGGTTTGCAACCAAATAGCATACACAAGAGGGCAAGGATTATCTCTTGGCTGCAAATACAGCATGCGAAGGATGAAATCCTCTAGTTTATTTTTGCATATTGGAACTGCTTGTTTTGCTAAAATGGAGAAAGGAGCTGTGAGCAGCAGTGATCTAGCTTATGAGTGGATGGTATAGAAGGTTAAAAATATTGGCTTCTTAGACTTCCATATACATCACTGGAATTTGACCAAAGGCACTCATAGCTCCTTATAAGAGGAGGGCGCGTGATGGAGGGCGTGTGATGTTGAAGAGAACACACACAGGAATGATTTGGCTTGACAATTGGAGGAGCTCCAAAAAGATTATTGCTGGGTTCTTTTTGTGTGCTTGCTACTATGGCATAGCCACTACTAGGTCAGAATATCCCTAATTACGGATTTCTTACTATTTTGATGAATAATGTTCTTAAAAAGTTGTTGATCAATAATATAACTGTGTGCTTAATGTTTTACGATGTTTCAAACCCTAAACAGTTAGCTTGCTTATATGGCTTTAAGTTATACTTGTATGATTGGAACTCAGGGAATAACGAAAGATGTTGACAGTATTTTGACTAAATTACAGTCTAGATATGTCATGACAATCCCTTTTTGACAAAAATAGAAGTTTGATTTAAGAGTATTTGTATTGGAAGTAAACATACTCTCCCCTGCTCTGTCAGTAATCTTGATTGAGAACCACTCAGGGTATATCAAATTGCATGTTAAACTTGTAGAAAGGACCCTTGTTACTTGATGGAGAAGAGAGGGAATTGAAAAGGAGTAAACTGTGAGGATTGGCATTAATCTTACTCCATTCATAAATGTTCAATGGATCTTTAATTGTTGTCTTAATTCTCAACCTTTTGATATGCAAATAGCAAACTTAGTTGATGGGCTGGTTGTATCCTATAAGAATGAAAGATTACAGCAATCATATGAATCCTAAGTGTAGACTGTAATAACCCTCACAGATAATTTTTTTACTTTCTGATTTTTTCTAATTTTTTGCAATATTGAAATAACAACAGAATACCAAAAAAAACTACAAATATGATAACCAAACTGAAACAGAGACTGAAACCATAAATGTTATATATATATATAAACCAGCTATGAATAAAACCACTAACAAGATTAAAATATTGCCAAGACTTGAGTTTGGCCTATGGCCACTCAAGAAGGATGATGTAACAACAAAAAAGTGATTCCAAAATATGTTGTGATCCCTCTCCATTTGATACGGCAGCTTCATATTCATAAACTCTAAACTTTAAGGATGATACAGCCCCTTCCAAATGCACGATGGTCAAAATAACCAAGAAAAATATAAATGTTCGGCAACTTTCAAGATACAAACCAGTAGCCCATAGATACACTCTTAAGTTCTTAACAATATTTAAATTCCTTCCTAACTTGATCATACAGCGCCATGCATTCACATTATCTCACCAACATAGTATGGCAGTCCCTCTATAAATTTTAATCAACAATATTTGGTACAGCTGCAACCAATAAAGTGTGATGGGGGAAGAATAGCTGGTTTGGCTGGATAATATGTAAGATTTGCTACTAATGCACCAAACAAACGTAAAATACAAAAATAACCTTAGACCAATATCAATAATGAAATTTCTCAAACTCTCTGAAATATTTGATTACCACTAAGAACTGAAACTGGAATACTACAATCATTCACCACAAATGTGATTCCTGAATGGAACCACCTAAACTACCAAGAAGGTTTTTGTCCTCCAAATGTCTGCACAAAAGGATTTTCATCCTCGGGTGTGGAGATGAACAAAATGATCAAGCTTCAAAATAGAGTTTGATAATAATTACCAAGGATGCCCTTTTTTCCTTCCAAAATTCTTCTTTTATAATCCCCTTTTAATTTCAATTTATCCTTTTCCCATCTAAAATCATCTCCAAAAGTGTTCAAAAACACTTTTAATAAAATATTTCATTAGGCCCACAATAATAAAATAACAATAATATTTAAGTCATCCCTTTTATAAAATTATAAAATAAAGTTACTGGATTGCTTCAATTATTTTTATTATTATTATTATATTTCACTAACTTTATCCCTTAACTATGGAAAATAACTAAGTTACCGGTTCGGTTTTGGGTTCGGGTTCGGGTTCGAGAACCCGGTTCAGTTCAATTTTGGGTTTGGAAGTTACCGTTTGGGTTGCGTTTTTGGAGTTTGATAATACAAAAACATATAAAAATCAGAAATATATACATATTTGCAGCAGTATTTAAGTTCAGAATACACCACCATATTAATAGTCAAATAACATAGCAAAAATACACCGCCACTTTATACTCAAAAGTCAAATGTCATGATATAGAATTATAAATTAAAGTTTACAATCAGCCCTTAATAATTATTAATTATTGATCATTGATCAATCTGAATCATATGGGTCATCAAAAAAAGCAGCATCATCAGCATCATTAGATGCTAAATTTTGTGTAGAACCACAAATAGCATTAGTGGCACTCGCACAAGCAGCACTATAAACTTCTAAACAGACAGCATCTCATGCTGGGTAGTAGCGCTTCCGGTGTAGTCGTATCAATCAAAGTGCAGCTAAAGTGACATTGGAAGCATCAAGTCAGGCTGCTGCGGCTCCAATATCCCACCCTCCCCTTGTGTCTCTCCTTCTTTTGTAAAGAACTATGTTTACATTGTGTAAGGAGGCGAACGGTGCACATACCTCAGTCCTGGAAGCCTTTTGAATGGCCTATTGCGTTTTATTGGGTGGATGAGAATTTTGTATTGCTCCAATTCCTCTCATATGAAGATGAACTAGCAACCTATTAAGACCAAATTAAATAGTTAAGAGTTACAAAATTAACTGATTAAAATATAAATTAAAATCAAAATTACAAAATATAAAACTTAAATTTAAAAGATAAAAGATTTGGATCATAAAACTTACTTGGGATAAAACTTTTATTGCAAGAGGTTGGAAGTGCATGTATTCTTGGCCATGGAAGTACCATCAACTATGAGCGGCTCACCCTGCCCGATGCCGAAAGAGCATCCATGTGATCAACATACTCGAGCAATGCAAAGCCATAAAGCTGACCCTACTCGATCCGCGTTGGTCGATCAGCGGATTCTGCAATTGCTGCCTTGTGCCAGCAGGCGCTTCGCAAAACCAGAGCATCGAGAAGTATCACCGGGGCTGCCAATATTTGGGAGAGCTCTGATAAGATTGGGGTGGATTGAACCGTATCAACCATGATTTCCTGTAGCTCTTTGAAGAATTTTTCTTCAGGATCTTCCTCTTTTGCATTGATGATGGATCTCATCTTCTCAATCATTGAGTCGATACCATCATATACTTAGCCCAAACAAGGTCTATCCAAGTCAGTGTAACGGATCATGCTCAGTATGGGCTCGGTGAAACTGACGAGATACTCAACACGATCCCACCAACCATCATCTAGGACCCTTTGCTTGATCCTATTTGCCCTTTCATTGCTAGATTGCCTCCATACAACCCAATTAGAGCTGATTACCATGGCACATAGTGCCTCACGAACCTTTATAAGTCGTCTCAACACAATTGTGTTGGAGGCAATACGGGTCTCGGCAACCTGTTTGAAAATCAAAATTAAAATTAAAATATAATTTAAATATACAAAATCAAAATTTAAAAATTAAAATTAAAAGAAAATTCAAAAATTTTAAAATATTGAGAATTAACTTACCTTCAACAACTCCAATTTAGAGAATTGTCTAAACATTCCTTGCGTCATATGGTGGTTGGCGACAAACATTTGGATGTCTTCGCCCTCCGCATACACCTGTTTGATCCATTCAATTTTGGATCCAATTTTTTGTAGCATTAGATTGAGGGAGTGGACAGCACAAGGTGTCCAAAAAATGTGTGGATACTTCCCCTCAACCAATAACGCAGCAGCCCTACAATTTTTGGCATTGTCGGTTACAACTTGCACAAAGCATTTTTGAGTATTGCCTTCTTCAGCCAACGGCAAAAGGATGTAAAGCATAAATGGACCATCTTTCACCTGTCCTTCACAATCCACTGCTCTCAAAAACATTGCCCCTTTAGGGGACACGGCAATAACATTGATCAATGGGCGATTTCTTGCATCTTTCCATCCATCAGAAACTATGGTCACCCCTGTTTCGATCCACGAATCCCTTATGGGCTTCAAAGAGTCTGCTACATGTTTCACCTCTTTCTCCAATAAGGTGCAACACACCTTCTCAAAACCTGGGCCCTTATACCCCTTTGGAGCCTCATTAATAGATTTCACCATTTTTTGCCAATATGGTGAACGAACAACATTGAATGCCAATCCATTGGCATAGACACATCTTGCTATGTCTTGATCAGCAATCTCTCTTGCCTCATTTTGAAATGAAGCTTCCAACGGTCCCTTAGATCTTTTATTTGAAGAGGGCATGGTTTGCTCTTGAGGGATGTCCATAAATGGATGGCTTTCTATAGGTGGATAATAAGAAGGTGGTGTAGGGGGTTTCATGGATCGAGATCCTTTCTTCAAAGGATGGCTTGTTTTACCACTGGTTGTTTTTTGGTCTGCCTTTTCTTGTTCAGCAATATATTTCAACACTATATCTTTTGGAATGCCTTCGTTGTCTTCACCTGGACAATTCTTGATGCCTGTTTCAGGGATCCCGCACAAATGCCCTTTTACTCGACTGTATGAGCTCGAATATTGAACATTGCAATGACTACAAATCCAAATATATCCTCCACCACCTGGAAGTTGCCGAACCATTTCTACATATTTCCAAAGGGGAGAGGTTGGGTTTATTTTGAAACGAGATTGGATTGAGCCTGAGGAGGTACCGGTTGCCATTGTAATACGGAATAGTGAATACCTAAGGCACAACATATTGAAATTTTGGTATTGATTCATTGAATTTGAAAGTAAAAGACTTAATTAATTAAAAAAAAATGAAAAAATTGAACATGTGTTATAGACATTTAGAGGAATGAAAAGTAAAACAAAACAATAACTAAAAAACAAAACAAAAGAATTGAAGTTCACTTGTGAAAAAAAATGTAAAAAAAATAATCAAAAACTTCAAAGAACCTACCTCTTTTGAAGAAATCTTGCTCTATGATCTTCTTAGCAACGAATAGACACTTGCAAGTGCTTAGGAATAGCACAACAATCAACTTTGAACAATCTACAATCAGTCTTCAAGTCTATTCCAGCTTGTGCAAGCAAAAGAGAAAGTTCAGCAATGGAGGCAAAAAATTCTTTTTTCTCATTCACAAATTGGTAAATGAGTTTCACTTTACCTATTTCATGTTTTTGAGGCAAGTATTAGGGTTAGAATTGATAAAAAAAGTCCCTAAAAGTCAAAAACGAGTCAAAAAATCATTAAAAAATGAAAAAAAATTTGGAAAAACGCGCCTGGGCGCAGAATTGAACCCGGGTTCGAACCGGGTTCGAAATTTTCGAACCCAGTCCGGACCCACAGTCATGGGTCCGGACGCTGGCTGAACCCACAGTCCAAAATACGGACCCAGGGCGAATTGCATCGAACTGGACCCGAATTCCGGACCCGACTCGAACCCGAGGCCTTCAGTAGCGAATCCGATAACATAGGAAAATAAGGAATAGGCTACAATTCTCCCAAATAAATTAATTCTGATGTGATGTCCCCACCTTTTTAAGGCCAAAACGACATCGGACTTAATTAATTAAATATTTAAATAGTCTTTATTTGCTCTTTAAGACTTTTTAATTAATTAATTATATTAATAAATATTATATTCTTAATAAAGCCTTTAATAATTCAGTTGAATTATCTGAAAGTTGGCTATGTTATATTGACTTGGGACAGACAAAATGGCATTACAAGAATTTGAATATTGTTGGTTTTGACATTGAGGAGTCTGAGAACAAAAACTCTCAGAGTCGGAGGAACATGATTGGATGAAAACCCAATCGTGGTTATTTTGAATAATTTTGTCTGGTATAATCTCGGTGTTTCATTCTGCATAATCTCTTTGATGCCATCGTCACCTTGTCTGATCAAAAGGCTTGCATAATGATTCTATTATTTATTTGAATGAGTGCAATTCATGTTGAATCAGGGATTTGAATGGACCTTGATGAGTCAGGTTTTCTCTGTTTATTGGCCACGCTGGCAATATTTCCAGATGGGTGTTGCCGTACTTGGCTACCTGTCCGCTTATAGATTCGCCTTCATTATGTCTGAGCAGCCATGTCAATAAGGAGTGTGTATCTTTATATCCTATCTAGGAATGTTTCAGACATCATACCAATTCCTTGTTCTTGCGTCAGGAGTGGGGATATTGGGCATTAATGTGTGAAATAAGTCTATTATTGGGTTGCTTTCTTATTATCACCGCCACTTCTATTTGTCTCTATCGAGAGTATTTAATCCTGAGCCAACACTAGGAGTTTGGTGTATCGAGTGAATATCAATGGCTGGTCAATTCATTGAGGAACTATACGGCAAACTTTCCAAATATCATAGTCCGACTATTATTATTTTCTGAGAATCGGTTGATTGTTATTGGCCCTATGGTAATTGTTGAATGGACGCCAGTCTAGAAGGTTATCAGGTGGGAATCTGAGTGTTATCCGAGTCTCTCCAAGAACCAGTAGAAGTCTTGAAGATAGTCCATGTCGTCTTTATCACAGAAACTGTAAGAACAATATATGAATAAAGGGAGATACTGTCGTTATTCTTATTGCTGGAGTCGTTTGGATTAATTCATGTTGTCTAACGGAGGCAACTTGAGGAGTATCGGAGGCAACTTGAGGAGTATCGAGATCTTAACCGGCATTGGGGTCATCATGGCATCTAGGAGTCATGGCATTTTACAAACCTGTATCTAGTATTTGAAGCTGCCATCGTTAATATCAGGTATCTTAAGTGAGCAGAAGGATATTTGGGGTGCCACCATCTACAAGTCAGCTTTGTTCTGAAATAAAGTAATTGAGCTTTGTAATGATGGATAGTACATTTTGCAAATAAATAAATATTATTTCTGAGTAGAAATTTGGGATATTTTTTCAATTGGGAATATTGTGAAATTCTAAATGAATGGTCATCACTCCCTGATACAAGATTTTGAAATAATTATCAGAATTATATTACTGTTATCATAATGAATCCAGTATGAGCAAGTTTTGCAATGTAGTTGAAATGGTGATATTTATTATAAGTTGCCTTGCATATGAAAGTATATAAAATTTCAATTGCTCTGCATATATAAAGGATAAAGCATTTCAAACCAGATCAACAGATTAATTTGACAAATAACATTGTCAGACTTGGGTAGACGTCATAATATTGGTCCTCGAGGGTCAGGGATATTACATCTGAAAAGGGGACATGACAATCCACCCTTTCTGGAATCGCTTGCCCTTAAACAATTGCAAATTCAGATGCTCAAGAATATCTACACCCTCCCATGTAACATCTTCAGCTAGGAGATTTTTCCAATGCACCAAGTATTCTAATATGGTCTTGTTCCTCAATTTCTTCTCTATGTCCAATAATAGCTTCTAGCACCAATATAAACTTTCCCTCATTGTCCAAGAGTGGCAACTCTGCTAAAGGTATGATATGCTATCCAAGTGCCCTTTTGAGGCACAAAACATGGAACACATTGTGGATCATGTTTTTCTTTGGCAACTTGAGTTGATAAGCAATTTCTCCAATTGTCCTCGAGATCCTGTAGGGTACATAATACCCGAGTTTCAATTTCTCAGCTCCTTTCCTCTAGATGGATGCCTCTATGGTTGCAACCTCAAAAAAACCAAATCTCCAACCTCAAATGACCTCTTTGTTCAATTCTATCTACATAACAAAATTGTTGATTATGAGCTTGTTGGAGATGATCTTTGACTACTCTCAACACATTTTGGTTGTGTTTAACCAAATCACTAGTTGTTGGCACTCTAATATCGGTGAACAATAAATCAACAAAGGTTAAAGCATCATAACCATATAGTGCCATGAATGGAGACATGCTGATAGACACATGATGAAAGTATTATAATAGTATTCCCCCGAATATAACCATTTCACCAAAGTTGATTATTGATCTGAAACATAATTCCTCAAATACCCTCAACCCATTTATTCACTATTTCTAGTTGACCATCAATCTAAGGATGATAACTGGTGCTTGGAGTGAGTTATGTCCTATCAAATGAAACCACTTCCAAAAAGCATTGAGGAATATGTTGTCCCTATGACTTACAATATTTTTAGTCAATCCATGAAGCCTAAATACTTCCCTAAAAAGTAAATTTTCCACTTAGTGGGCCTTAAAATCTGATTAGATAGCAAAGAAATGTGCATATTTTGTTAGTCTATCCATAACAACATAGATGCAATCTTTCCCCTAAACCTTGGGTAAACTAGTAATGAAGTCCATAGATATGTTTTCCTATTTCTTATTAGAAATAGGCAAGGGCTGTGTTACATCCCTTTTGTCTTGAACAAGATTATGGCAATAATAATATGGTCGTTATGTTAGTTGTGATTAACTACCTTTCATGAGAATGTGAAAATTGGGAAAAGAATTTTTAATTTATTTGATATAACTGCAATTATGAATGATTTCTTTATATATATATAAGTGAATGTGTTGATTTTTTTTATTTTCAAAATGATACAGAGAACGGTCTAACCCTATTTCTTTATCAAGTGGATGCAGGATTGTCAACACCTCGAGGGAAAGGGAAATATCATCAAGGAGAGGTCGTAGTCTATAAAGGATCAAATTCCCATCAAGTCACGAGTTGGTGTAAGGTGGCTACATCGAAGTCGTAACCTTGGGATATATCTCAATTAAATAATTATAAAAACAAGCAATTGATTTCAACCTTGGGTAAAGGTGAAACAAGTCAACTTAAATTGTGTATCATCGTTCTCCTTTAGAAGTCGCATATATTTAGCTCTTAAATGCACTTTATAGTGTGAAATGGAATTAAATAATTATTGCTAACATTAGTATAACATTTAAGTCGCGATTTTGAGATGTAAAAGATCCATTTAAGTTTGGAGGCGGTAACCTTCGCCACCTTGTCCTCCATGTCTAGATGTAACGCTCAAGGAGGACGCATGCGGACGTTGATCTTAGAGTTTTGTTTCACCTTTGAGTTATTTTGGGAATGGTATTCTTTATTCTAGATTCTCTTTTCCACTCGCTCATTTTTTTTTCTCTCCCTCTCTTTCATTCGCATGGGCTTTCATTTTGGTTGCGTTTTCTTTCTATTTCCATATCCGAGCGCCATTGTTCATTACTCAACACTCTGCTCACTAGGATGGAAAAGACATTCGGTATTCTTGGGTAGCTCTACCATCGCTGCACTCTTCTGGTTAGTAAATTCCACAATACATTTTTAATATTGTCTTTAAATTTACTAAATCGTGTATATTGAATAATTGCTCATTTCATTCAAGGAATCGAAGTGTATTGTTGATGCATTCTTTAGAAACACGTCCAGTCTAATGAATTTTAATATTGAAATTCTTTGCAATTCTCCATTGCTCTGTCTAGTTGAGTTATCTCTTTCTAATCCTTTCGACCCAGCTATGGCTTCCTTATCTTGTAACCAAGAATTTTTCCGCGTCTTCCTTCTCTCTGTTTACTTGAAGCAAAACCTACTCTGTTACTTTGGTGCTAGAATCAGCGTCAAATCCCTAATCATTAATTATTGACAATTAGTCAAAATGAATTTGAACTAAAGAGATTCCTTCATCATTGACGAAGACTAGTTTTCTTTCTCTCGTGAGTAAGAATTGAACTTATTATACTTGAATATAGATGAATGAAATTTTGAACTGAGTCATTAATTAAATAAACTCGAGAGTCAAATATATCTCATTGCCGAGTAAGGGTGAGAGAGCTGATGGCACGAAAATCGTGCTCTTAATCATAAAAAACCTTGGCCAAGGTTATGATGCTTTGAATAAGCAACAATCAGCCATCAAGAACCAAATATACCCCTAGTTAGAACAGTCTTTCTAGTTAGGAGAACCTATAGTGAGAGATCGACCAAGGTAGGATAGGTTCTTGACACCAGACTCAGATGGCAAGATGGTAATTTGTGAAATTCTTTATAGACTGCCCTTCGTGAAGGGTCGGGTTTCTTCAATTAAAGAAAGGAAAAGCCCTTGATGATGTTTCTTTTTCCCTCAAAAACTGAGTCTTGTTCAAGCATTCCAGCAGTAAGCCTTCAGACTGTACCTTCTCTTAACTCTCTCTCTCTCTGAAATGTCCCTTGCTGTTTATGACTCAATTTGCTGTTTTGGTGCCAAGGAATTCTGTCAAACAGTTTGCCTGCAACTCCTTTATGCTGGAAAATGTTTCTGTTGTTTTTTTGTTTGTCTTCTTTGCTTTGGTTCATATGATGTTCAAATGCATGAGATGACTCTAGTGACTTACTCTAAATATGTTTAATTGATAGTACAAGAAAATGAAATGCATCACTAAATAATTTTTGCCTTTTCCAATACTTATATATGACTAAAATGCAAGTGGCTAATCAGAGACATTATGTCAAATAGTTGCCCAGCAACCTTCATACTACTTATATTGCTGCTTGGAAACTCAAGGAATTACAATGCTCAATGAGAGTCAATTACAATGCAGAGTAATGTATCTCAGTCCTAAGTACAGATCTTATTAGCATGATGATGCAAATATTACAATATAAATATCACTGTTCTTCTAACAGTCACTAATGCAAACTACAACTTTTGTAAATGGATTCTCAAAATGCAATGCTAACAATGAAGAACCTGGGATGCCAGTAATGAAGGACACCAACGAATCCCTCCAAAATTGCTTACTCTTGTAGCCAGAGTAGCTGTGCCACAACTCCTGTATGAATTGAATTTATTCACCAGCAGGCTTCAAACCGAGTTACCAATGATGTTGTGCCAAGTGCCTTTGACTGGTCAACTGGTTCAATGATGAAGACATCTCCTGTCAATTTGTCTCTATCCATAAATAATCCCAAATGATACGTCCAAGAGAATGACGTTTGTCTGTTTGCCTAGCCACCTCCAATAATAATCGAATCTTCAGAATCTTAGATCCACGTCCTAATGTATTTTTGTTTCCTTCAATAGAAACGCCACCCACAATGCATCACTCCTTTACCAAAGGCAGCAGAAGTAATCACAATTTGTGGCAATTTTTGGTCTTGTTGTTAAATCGATCTCTACATATAGATCGTTCCCTACAGAGTAATAGCCATGTCCTCAATAAAGATGTAATACCATGAATATTTCCAACAATATCAACTCCCTCTTTATTTATCAAATCTTCTGTCTCCTTAAGTAAATACGATTTTGCTTCTCTGGCGCTATTTTCTCTTCAGTTTTGTCTTTATCAGCAGATTTTTCTTTATTGAGCTCTAAGCTATGCGTTGAATCTTCTAAATCGGCTCCAAGATGTTAAGAGCTTAATTCTATCGATTTCCTTGTCAAGCTGCTCCCATGAATTGTCACTTTTGGCACATATATTAAAAGATGTCTTCAAATATTCGATATGGTTTGTCTTCTTTCAAAAATATGTGATTCGTCTTTTATTGGATTTGCCCTTCAAGTGTACCATGTCAGAATTATAAGAGGTGCGATTTATAATTGCCTCCACCTTATATTATAATCTGCCAACACACAAATATATCCCATGCTGGCCCCACGTTTGCAACTTTTTGTCTTTAGCAAATATAATATTTCCATCACTTTCCAGAAAGCTCAATATTTACCTTCAGCAATGAAACCTTTGACGCCTTCTTCTAAGCTTTCGATAATATTCTCCAACTGATTATTTTGTCTTCATTCGCAGTTCTTCTTTTTCTGACAAGTCTTTGTCTTCTTGTGCAGGGCCTTATCTCTTTCTCCAGATTCGACTTGGCTGGATATTACCTTCATTTAATTTGTAATAGTCGAACTTGCATCCTTCCACAATATATACGATATGATAGAGGACTGAAATATAAGACTCCAAAGGATACAAATCAAATCCTTGAAAAACTGAATTGCAACTACAGGTGAACTCAAATATTACTCCAATAAAATATTACTCTAAAATCTGCAAATAGATAGAATCATCCAAAACTGATCAACCTTCTCAGATTTGGCCGAAGGCCATTAAATCTGTGAACAATTGAAACTCAGCAACAAGCAATAATACATCAGCTACTGCAAACCCTTGCAATAATACAACAGCTATTGAAAGATGAATCCTCCTCAATGAAGCACAAATTGGACCTCTGAAATGAAGCCCACAACTAGCAATAATTCATCTGATATTTCACAGCCTCAAAATTGCAAATCAATGGGAGTGATCGTTCCCAAAGATATCAATAATGGCAGAAACCCTAGCTGGCTCCTTCACCAAACAATTTCAACAACCAATATCAATTTCCTGGATGATTGAAGCTTAGCTGACCCTTGCTTTATACTTTTTCCCAAAAGAGGTCGGCCTCCTTCTAGAAGCTTCTCAATTAATCTTTTAATATAATATATTATTTGCACTTTACAAATATTTAAAAAGTGACTTTATAATATAAAGTGCAAACATAACATTAAAGTTTCCCAAAATAGAAATCAAATATTAAACCTTAGGAAACTCCATATTGTAGTTGAAACCAAGAATAGGAACCAACAACTAATCAAGTAACTGCCCCAAACGACCCTCTAACCACGCTTCTTAGCCTACGAGGGTCAGGAATAGGCTAAACCTTCTGACAACTGTTGCTCATAGAAAAGAGGACATTACACTCTCTTTACTTCAATATATTTACTTTATAATGTTTATTTCACTACTTTTTTAAATGCTCTATTCATTTCATAATTAATGGAAAAGTTAGTTCATAACCTACTGCAATTTTCAGTTATATAAACCGTTAATTGTTCCATTTCAGCTGAATTGAAATAATAGAAGTTATTTATTGAATGATAGAGTAGTTAATGCTCAGATTATTTATCTTTCCTATTTGTTATATGAATTGAAACTCTCATTAGGAAAAATTAGTTGGTTACTTTCAGCTGAAACTGACAGTTAGTTACCATTCTTAAACCGTAGTTAGCTAGTATGTTACAGGTTGTAACAATCATCTAGGAAAAGTGTGTTCCGCTTTGTTCAGTTGACAAACAATGCATTCTTTAATATGTCTAAGAATATCTTCCTTAAGTCTCTTCCAAGAAAATCTTTCCCTAATTTGCCTATAAGTTTTGTAATATCCTAAATGTCCTGCTAGAGGTGTATCATAGAAAGCTATTAAAATCTTTTCCTTCGGTTTGGGTTTTGGAAATAGGAAAATTTTGTTCTTATGGAGAAAAAGACTATCTATCACTTTATATTATATAACTATCATCCTTCACTTCACCATCAATGAAATTAGTAGCAAAAATATGTTTAGCTTACTTTTCCATTAGGGTAGCCTTTCAATCAACAATATAATAGAAGCAAAACATAAAGTAGGCTTCCTAAAAAATGCATCAGCCACTACATTCTTTTTACCTTTCATATATTCTCTATCAAAATCATAGGCTTAGAGTTTGCTTACCCATTTTTGCTACCTATCATTTAAATCTCGCTGGCTAAGGAAGAATTTCAAATTGTTATCATTTGTCTTGACCACAAATCTCCCACAAACAAGGTAATGCCTAAACTTTTCCAAGGCATGCATGATAGCCAACATTTCTTTGTCATAAATGGAGAACCCTTTTTCTAGTCCTCTAAACTTTCTGCTTTTAAAAGCTATGGGTTGTCCCTTTTGTGTCAACACACTTCAATCCCTTCTCCTAATGCATCACATTCTACAAAAAAAGGAAGAGAGAAGTTTGGTACATGTACAAGACAAAAGCTCATTATCATTTGAAGTTTATCAAAAACTTCTTGTGTTGATTTTGTCCAAGCACGTGCTCCTTTCTTAGTCATATCCATTAAGGGTGCTATAAGTTGCAAAAAAACCCTTAACAAATCTTATATAATGGCAATGGACGAGGAATCCTCTCAATTGAGTCAATGTGTGTAATGTCCCCTTTTTCGTGAGCATCAGAGTTGGTAAGATTAGCCTATCATTTGACCCTCGTAGGCTAGTGTTGTGGATTTGGGGATCCAGTTTGGGCGATATTGAGCTCTTCAGGTAGTAGTTGTCAGTGTTTACCTCTCCAGATTGTTGGTATATTATGATGCTAGGCTATTCCGAGGTTTTTGGTTCCATTTTGATGCACTTACTATTTATAGTAAGTTAGTTGGGTGTCAGTGGGCAACCTTTCTATTTTGGGAAAGGGCACCCAGATGAGCAGTGGTTTTCGTGGTTGATCTCTTGGTTCTGACGGAATCGAAAAATAATGAGTATTTTTGGAGATATGGCATTTTATTATTATTATTAAAGTGTAACTTTAATAATAATAATTTAATATTCAAAAAGTGCATAATATATGGTTTATTTAACTTTATTTTTAAAAAGGGTCATAAGTGATATATAAGTCAAATAATAAAATAATGACTTAGGCGCCCAAAGTGAGTTATAATATAAATTCACATCAAAAAAGTAATTATCAATGATATTAAATGATTAAAAGGCCTCTTGGAGAAATTGACCTAATTGTGGAGAGTATAAGAGGAAACAAAAAGCAAATGAAAATAATTCTTTGATCATTCAACACTTAACTATTTTGAAGAAGCTTTGGCTTTGGAGAAGAAACCTAGGGTTTCACTATAATTTCAATCTTGGAGAACGTAGCCTCTCTTCGATTGTGCTACCTACAGGTTGAAGAGCACAAAGATATACTGAGAGGGGGGGGAGGGTGAATCAATATATCAACTAACTTTTTCCCTCTCAACTCTTATCAACTTTAAACTCTAATACAAATCAACTATGCAAGAATATCTCAATATGAACAAGTTGACACCAAGATTTTACGTGGAAACCCTTACGGGAAAAAACCACGGTACAAACAATGTACTTTATGAATTATATAAACTTTTACAATGAATGTAGGCACCAACCTACTTGAATCACCAAATAAGTAGTTTAGTAGGCACCAACCTACAAAGAACACCAACCCTTAATCCTGATTTAGTAGGCACCAACCTACAAGGAGTACCAACCCCTAAAGCTGATTTAGTAGGCACCAACCTACAAGGAGCATTAACCCTTAATTCTGATTTAGTAGGCACCAACCTACTAGAGGTTTCAACCCCACTTGCCAAACACCAACTTAGCAAAGATAATAATGTCAAGAATAATCCTCCACCTTCAATGTTGCTTCCTCAACGGATGATGGACTTTACAACCAATCTTCTTCTTGGTTTTGCTTTTCTTGAGAGATATTCACATAAATCTTCTACAACATCTCCATTTATAAACTTATTTCAGATCTTCCTTTGATGATCTCCTCTTTATTTTCTTCCTCAATTACATATACAAATGTATCTCTTTTATATCTGCATAAATCTGCTCACACATATATTCTTCTTTACAATAATCTGACTTCCTGATATTCGTTTCTTCACATAGAACTGTCTGAATCTGAATGATATATTCTTTTATTTTTGTCTCTATCAATCTGCCATAAATCACAATAACCAAGTCTGCTTGTGTTTTTATGATGAAATCTTTATACTCTCACACAGCCACACTACAATATTTCTTTCACAAAAATCTGCTTGTATTCATTCTTTTCTCTGTATACTCATTTCATATACCTGCTGCTGTGTATGTAATTTTTTCTTTGTAAATGCTCAGAAAATGTTCATTATTCACACAATGCTCAGCACTCTCTACATCTGATTGTGTTTCAAAGATATAGCATTAATTCCACCACTTCACCTTTTGCTATTGATAAATCTGATGTATTAACATAAATCTCCATTTAATGATGACCATTTGTTAATGTCTTAAAATCATTTAAGAATAGATCATTCTTTCTTAAAACACAACTCCTCTCTTTTTTGAATCGCATCACTTCAATATTCAAATCGTGCTTTTTCAGATGTTAACAACTTCAATCAACAGTTTGTTATCTTTCATTGGAGCATCAAATTTTTCTTTGTTATTTTAGCAATGATTTACCTTTTAGATTAAATCGATCTCTTTCAAGGGTGTCATGATTTTAACTGCTTTGCACATGCAATATACTTCAGTTATTTTGATCTCATTACTTTCCTTGACATCAATGACAAATTTCCAACACAGGTAAGATCACCCAGGCGTTATAGGTTTTTGGTGGCTTCACACGGTCACATCTGAGCTTCATTGGAGCATTTACATAGATTTTACAAGGGTTTGATGTGCAGATCAGAAGTTTTTGTACCTGCTGCTACAGTACCCGTGAACAATGATACGCTACAGTACCCGCACTAAAGTAATTGCTACAGTACCGTCGTGAACAGTACCGTGCTACAGTGATTTGAACCAATATTGTGTTAAAGTTGGCAAGGGTTTCATATATCTGCTGCTATAAGCTGAGTTGATCATTATTCAGGGTTTTAAAAGAGTTTCAAGTTGAGTTTGCTATCCATCTTGAAGGGTTTACACTTTACACATTATAATTTATATTGGTCACCATACTTGCATCTGAAATCTGGGCGCCATAAACATTGGGTTCATACCTCATAACATATCTGGTAGCATCGATCAGGTATTTCATAATATTTCTGTATGTAGTTTTGAGTGACAGCTGCTATATTATTGCTCAGACAATATTGTAGAATGTGCTCAGATGTACGCCAAGGGTTAGTAGCTGCATGACTGTCATTTATCATCGTTGCAATCTAGCTTCTTCGAGAATGTAAGAAGCAGTTCCAGAATGTAATAAGGGAAGCATGTGCTGCTGTAACAGAATTTCTGAGTATTACAAACGCTGCCATAATAGTCCCGAATTGCATACATTCCCAGATCTTTGAATAATCTGATTTTATTACATCTGATGATCATAATCTGAGTTCTACAAACATTGTAAACCCTTTACTGTGGCTGGTCTGAGCATTGAATGTGTTGTTGTTCTCTCAATATTGCTCAGTATTAATCATTGTAACCATTCAAAGGGTGTTAGGTGTCCTTTGAGTTGCCACAAATCTGGTAGTATTTTTCGGGCAGTCTTGTTGAGAAAAATCAGTCATCAATACGCTCAGAATTATTGTTGTAATCCTCTATTTGCTGTTGTCCAGAACTGTACTTGAAAATCTGTGGTAAAAGCTTAATGATAGTCTTATGCTGCTTCAAATTCTGAATGCCATAAAAGTATTAAGGACCAACATTACATCAGAAAATTATGTTATGTGCTGAAGCATACCTCTGTTCAAGTTGTGCAATGCAATTCAATAAAAGTTTTGTGCTACAATTAGTTTGGTGTTGGCTTTGCAACCGAAATTATTTATGTTATGCAAACTGTTTGATAAAATATCCCATGTGTAAAACTGAAATTTAATTGAGCAAATTAGCAAGCCAAACTCAGATCGGGGTGGGACATCACAGTGGTATCAGAGCGGTCTCCTGCCATCCTGTTGGGGGTTTCAATTATATATTCAGTGAGCTCACATTTGTCAACATTTGAGTGATCAGCACTCTTTGTATTCAGTTTCATTGTTTTTCCAGTCAGTTTTAATTATGGATTCAGACAGTGACATAGAATCAGTATTAGGAGATAGAAAGTGGTTGGCCAAAATTATCTATGAATAGGGTACCAAACTTGGTAGTCAACCTAAGTCTGGGTGTGATACTTTGGTCACGTTGAAACGACTGGAAGAATGTTTAAGTCTGGTTGGGCAGTCACCTTCTTCATTATTACAAATTGCTTTGACTCCAGCAGTGACTACGTTGGGTGAGCTTAAGTATTTGAGGCACGGCAACAATGAGATTAGGCTCACTGTTGCCCTTTGCATTAGTCAGATCATGAGGATCACAACTCTTCGGGCTCCCTATGATGTTGACACAATGAGGGAAATTTTGCGGCTGATTGTTGACAGTTTAGTTGGGATAGGAGATGTTAGTAGTCCTACTTTTGGAAGGAAGATCAAAATCCTTGAGTTGATGGCACAGGTGAGATCGTGCATTGTCATGATCGATTATGATTGTTATGATCTGGTTATGCGGATGTTCCATCTCTTCTTGGATTCTATCAGTGAGAGTCATGACAAATCTATCTTGGACTACATGAGGACTATTATGACTTTATTATCAATGAGGGAGATGATATTTATCAGCCTATCTTGTCCTTACTCCTAGCTGTTTGAAAGTAAGAACAAGAGTTATCCATAGCTGCTTATGATTTGATACATAGTGTTTTCGAACAATGTGAGGGTAAGCTAAGGCCTTAATTGTTCGTTGAGGAGAAAGGGCAAGGAAAGGGGGTGAAATTTGTAGTGGATGATGATGAGAAGACCATACATCTTGATAGTGAGTTGGCAAAACTCCTTGATGGTACTTTCAGCGCTCAAGAAGTTGTTATCAGCCCTGATAATTCTGATCTTTATGACAGCAGTCATTCTTTTGAGTGTAGTCATGATTTAAATGTTATGGCACATGAGGAAAATGTTGTAGAAGAGACTTCTAATGTTGGCACACAAGATATGAGTGTCAAACACGAAGAAAGCAAGGAGAATACAAGCCATAACAGTTCTGATGTGTGTGACAGGAGTTTGATATATTTGCATTAGCATGAGGTTACCGCCATTACACATTACAATGATGGTTATGTGGAGTCACCTAATGCAGACACTCAAGTTTCGGGTGATATTGATGCAATAGGTGTTGTGGATTCAAGCCACAACAAGTTTGATTTTGCATATCAGACCTTGGAAGATGGGAACAAAACTGAAAAGTTGCATAATGGTGATGGTTCTGAAGATTGTTTGACAGATGTGCGTGCATCTATTTTGATAGGGGAGGTGTGCATTAATATTGGAAAATCAGCAACCTCTAGCATGTCATTTGAGCCATCCATAACAGCAGTACACTTGATGAGGATGTGTGCGAAGTTGATAGCACACATGAGGATGCTTATCAATCAGTGAGTGATGGTGACTCAACCTCTTACCGTAGTGCTGATTACAAATCAGAAATTTTGGGTGGAAATGACTTGTCACAGGGATCTCATCATTTGGCAGGACAACTGAAGATGAGTGAAGGCATGATTGCTACAGCCTTAGAACACTTTGATGTTGCTCAACAGTTGTTGGCAAACTGTTGTTGGAAGACTCCAAAAACACATGAGCACTTTGATAGTGAACTTTCCCTTGCAAAGTTTCAAGCACTTGGAGATGCATTGGGGGTAATGAAAAACAATTACCTAAAGCTACTTTCAAACAGAGATCATCTTCTCATGCTTGATAGGATTTATTATGATGCTCTTAAGGGAAACGAAGAGGAGGTTGATGAGCTCACTTATGAGCTTGAGGTAGTAGGCATGATGGCGTGTGTAGTCCTTACAGTGGTGGTGGAGGAGAGTTTTATTATTCCCTTGACTTGGGAGGAGCAATTTCATATCTTCCAACACCTATGTGGGATAGTCAACACATCCATGGGAGTTTTGTAGAGGATGAAGAGGGATGTTGTGGTTCAGACACTTCGAGATATATTTACCTCTTCATGATTGATGGATGTGAGTTTCGATTGCATTGGGATCCAGGTGGTGACCAGTTTGGCACATCAATTCGGTTGGATCCAGGAGAGTTGCTTCACCATTCTCAACATGGTGAAGATTATATCAGAGTAGCGCAATGGAGGTTAGCGGATGATATGCATGGCAGACTTCCATTCCGATTATGGGATCCAGGGATTTTTCTGTTTGGTAGATTGCTCTACGTTGTGGTAGTTGTTCACAGCAATTCTGAGCATGGGTCAGTCTCTATCCAGTGGGCATTGTGGACAAGTAGTTGGGAATTTTACAGAGTAATTTGGGATCCCGGCATTCAGCTGAGCATTGATCACAGAGTTTGGGATCCTTCTGGTGCATTAGGGTTCCAGACAGAGCTTACTGGTGATTTACACAGCATGTACAGTGTGCAGAGAGCGTACAGTTTCATCTTTGATTTAATATTATTAAAAATATAAAAAGAAATATTAGCAATTTAATATTATTATAATTATAACTATCATAAGAAAATATTATAATTACAATTATCAAAATATAAATATAAATATTAACATCCTAAATATTATTATTGTAAATATTGGAATATATACATATATATTAAACACAGTGTTCCACGGGGATGCATCCCCCCCAAAAATCTTGTCGTTTCCGAGACGGGGATGTTTCCAAGACGCGAAAACGTCAAGGACAGGTAATGTGGTTCCTATATAGGCAAGTAATAGACTCGACTGGAAGAAATCGGGATGATCAAATTCGGCGATTCAACTTCCATTTCCTATGAATGCTAGTGTCTCCTGGAAGTATTAATCACTGAAGTTGCTTATTAGGTGCCTCATCAAATACTGCGGTGCTGAGTATCATCGGGCTTCCTAGATTGGTGTATATCGTGTGGTAAAGGAGAATCGAGTCGCCAAATATGCAATCTGGGCATTTAGGTATGCCATCTGTGTAATCAAAGCTATTTATCATTATTTCTGCACATCTGAAAGGTTGGGGAAACAAATGTTTCAACTAAGTCTTTCCTGTACGTTTGGAATAGTGTAATGATAATTTGTGAAGACTTTGACTTACATTTGTGCATTGAAAAGAATGAATGGACTAATGGCTGAATATAATAGCTTCATTCACGCATATCTGTTCCGGAGTGGTTACTGTATGTAAAATCTGAATGAATCTAAATATATATATATATATATATATATTTGCAATGAAATTGAAATGGTGATGGCAATTGGTTTAAAGTTATTAATTATCCAATAGACATATTAAGGTTTCAGTTGACTTGAAAGCTTTAGAATATTTCAATCTGCATACTGAAGGAGACAAATCAATTTCAGAATAGTTTGACAAATAACATTGTCAAAATAGAGAGGGAAATCGAAAATATTGTCTACAAGGGTAGGGGATATTACATGAGGAGTGAAAGGACTATTTGTGGTCACTGGCACAATTGAGAATTTATCAACTGTATATCAATTAGATTGAGATGGTACTGCATCCCATCTGGTATCTGTTGCGTCATTAGAGGCTTCCTCAGTTACTTTCATCTGGACTGGCCTTGGTTACTGCAGAAAACTATTGAATTGAACATGATGTTCAACCCCAAAAGGGCTCTTAATAGCTTCATTGGCAAGGTCATCTGAAATTGTATTCACGGCTCAGAATTGATGCCGAAAGTTGACCACCTGAAAACCTTTTAGAAGGATAGCTGTATTTTGCAAAATGGGATGCATTTGCCAATTGAGTCAATGTTTGAGTGTCGAATTGAATTTGCATAATGATTATTTTGGAGTCCTGCAATAACGATGTGTTCCCATGATCTCTTTAATCAGTATGACAACATTTATTTAATGATTTAGACAGACTTCTACTTGAGTCTAAAAGGACACACCATGCAATATGGCCATAAATTGAGAATAAACCAATAAAAAAATTCTGTCAATAACTTTTAAAATAAAGAAAGATTTTCCATAAAAAATTGCATTAAGAGTGTAGATCCAGAAATGATTAACTCTTTGGCCCTTTTTATCCTGAAATTTTCTTCCTTTTTCTATTCCCAATGCATATTTTTCTTAACGAATCAATCTCATTTTCTATTGATTCTTTATTAGAAACACATATCTAAATAGACATCAAGCCCTCGCTGGACTTGATCTGCTTTAGGGCCCTTGTTGTAACGTAATCTAGTGCTTAAAATAAGTTGGCTGCAATTTTCTAAACTTTTTTGCCCTTTTAGCTCCCAATGACACTAAAAGAATAGAATCAAATCACTGAAAGAATCTTTAAGGACACATTCAAGGCAAATTTTCTTTTAATTTCATCTTAAACCCGTCTTTTCTTCCAATGTAATTGTATGCCTAAGAACAAGATTATTGATATGAAATAAATCAACATATAAGTTTATTTATCTCATAACTTGATTTTATGGAGTCTAAAAAGACCATATTTCATCCTTCTGTGCTCCTAATCAATTAAATATTTATAACACTGGGACATTTTTTCCTTGATTTCTTGTGAACAAACAAGACCATCCAATCCAACATACATGCAGAATCACATTCATTTTTTTTTCTATTCTTAGTGTTGGGAATTTATGTTAGTGTTCACATGTTAGTGTGAGGTAAAGTGAGTTAAAATAAATAACTCACATAGTTGTTATGAGCGTTGGGAATTATATCATTCTCGTAATTGTTATTGTTAGTGTGTTTGTTTGAGTTGTTAAAACAACTCATAAGCATAGAGGCATAGTTATTGGAGGTATAACAATCCTCCTATAATATAGGATTTGTCAGTCCTATATATATTTGTAATATGTATTGAATGAAGGAGAAGCACGTGATTTTCTTGTGTGATATTATTCAGCTTCTATTTGACTTTGTTCCATATTTTCTTTCATGGTATCAGAGCCAGGTGAGTTTTTCTGGTACATACAATGGAGTCTTGAAGATTGTGAGGGGCAGTCTTATTACTATTCGCCCCTGGGAATGGAATTCTGTTGATTTGATTCCTGCTATAATAGTGAGAAGTCCTAGACGTCAAATAGATACTAATCTTAATTGAAGCTCATAGTTTCAGAGGCTTTTATCACATTTGATTGTAGAGAATTGTTAGTCTAAGATAAAATTTATATTGTTGCGGACAAACTTCCTTAGTAGTGCAGCTACAAATCTGGGAAATCGGCTCAGTGATCAGTCAATTCGTGAGGATCATTTGCAGCTTGACGCCCTTATAACAGATCTATTGTTGAAATTTTGATCAATCACCACATACAGTTCTTTACGTGCATCTACGATGTATAGCAGAATAGACAAGGATTTGTTGGGGGCTACAAGGGCTGTGTTTTCTCTCATGAAATTATCTTGCATTGATTCCACAACTTCCATACAGATCTCCGCCAACTCGGACGTCTCCACATTCGCATTCTGCTACGTTGCCATTTGTTATTCGAAAACTTCAGACGACAGATGCTAATGTAGTCCTTCATAAATCCACGTTGCCAACAGATGACAAATTTCTCTGCTCCTTCGAAGTGTCGATTTCAGGCAGTGTATTGAAGGTTTGATGTTAGATCTGTTCTGTACAGTGCATCACCGCTTTTGAAGGGTGAAGATTTTATCAATTCAAATGCATGCCACACCCTATCACCCGAATTTCAGCTAAGGCGTCAATTTAGAAGAAGTCGGTCTGGTCTTATTAAAGTTTGTTTGTATTAGGTGATTAATAGGTTTCTTAAATTTAGTCATAAACTTTAGTGAGTTTAATTAGATGATTTAGAATTTAGGTTTTGTTTTTAATGCATAGTCTTTTGACTTTATTATTTGTTTGTAGGTTTATAAAAAGTGTCAGTTGTTAATCAAGAGTATTAGTCTGATTTTGAGTATTTATATTGTTGAGAGTGTTGTAATTCATCTTATTGAGAGTAATCTCCAAATATTGTAAAATTGTCATTATCACTGTCATCAAAGTCTAAAAATAAAAATTGCCTCAATTGTAACTGGATGCACTATCGCTTGTATGCGACATCCATTTTGAGGGGGGGCATCCTAAAGCTGGGTCTCAATGTCAAACTTGTTAAGTAGCAAACCTACTGGAGGTTGGAGGCATCAGAGGCTGGAGGTCAATCAGCGACCTCTCATCAATCACCAACGACGGGGCCGCACATTAGGTGCGGTGACATTTATTTTAGTTGTATATTTGCTTCAGTTATCCTGTGTGGTGTGAATAAATGGAAATTTCACATTGTGGGCGGCGGGGAAATAACATCAATGTTCCATTTCCATTTTGAGCTAAATCGGCTAAAGTCAAGGGCAACTTCCAGTGGCAGTGGCAGTTTTCTATACTGTTTGAGATCGAGTGGCAGCGATCGACAACAGTGACTGCAATTGAGAACATTTGGTTCTCATAGATGTAATGTGAAATCATTCCCTATTTTGTTTTGTGCGAGTTGCATTTCCTATGTTTTCCTCTGATGTTGGAGAAATATAAGCACCATTGCAATGCAGTTCATGGATCAAGGTCATGAGTCAGTTGGACATGCCACAGGGATGAGCATACTGCAGATGGTGTGAGTTCGTACCATGTTCACACTAAGGGGGGGAATGTTGGGAATTTATGTTAGTGTGAGGTAAAGTGAGTTAAAATTAATAACTCACATAGTTGTTATGAGTGTTGGGAATTATATCATTCTCGTAATTGTTATTGTTAGTGTGTTTGTGTTAAAACAGCTCATAAACATAGAGGCGTAGTTATTGGAGGTATAGCAATCCTCCTATAATATAGGATATGTCAGTCCTATATATATTTGAAATATGTATTGAATGAAGTATGAAGCACGACATTATTTGTGTATTAAATTTTCAAGCTTCTATTTTGTCTCTGCCCAAATTTATTTCACTTAGTTCTCCTCAACTTTCCCAAAATCGATCTACTCCTCAGGTAGAAATTTGGAAGATATATTTAGTTATTTTACAATGTAGATGGCATCACCATTCTCTGTGGCAGGAAAATGAACGTTGGTACTAACATGATTCTGTGCAGTTTTCCTAGTTTGAACAGGACAGAATCTCTGGACAGAAATTTCTTCTTTATTATTTGTAAGATTTTCCCAATGCTTACATTATGTGAATTTTAATGAACTCCCTCTTCTTAATTTCTCCACAAGTCCTTGTTATTCTGACAAGCTGCCTTGGCACAACTTTGGAGAGTAAATTGGAAGATAGACGTCTGACATGAACAGCATATTCTCAAAACTAACAATGAACCAATGCAACATCTGTTTCAAACAAAGAAAGTGCTGTAATGTGCCCATCACTTATATGCTTCTCAGCTAGCTTAGACAGTACAGAAAGGAATCAAGGAACTGTGACAATAAATTATGACAGGAAAAAGAAGAAGAGGAAAGCAAAATCTAAATTTCTTAAGTAAAAAGATCATTATAAGTGCCTTGCTTTCTCCTTCACATTTAAGTTTTTAACATCTCTATTCTCAACATTGTAAGCTAAAAAAAATGTCAATGGGATTCTTTTTTAAATTGAAGCATAGTTGTCAACTTGATTCAAAAATAAAAAAGAGAGACAACAACCTTAATACATGCCCAATGACAGATGTCACTTTATACCGAACCCGTATGCTCTTAAACATTCCATCAAATTCGTGAACATCAGTGTTTGATCGTCGTGTTGACATCTGTTTAATTAAAAAGCCATGTCAATAACAAAGAAAACAAAAATCAAGTGAACCATACAAGCAATGCTTAAAGAAAATTCAATTTGACATAAAATATTTGTCAAAGGTGCAACCAATACCCATTAACTTAGAAATCAATAACCATTGAAACTAGAGACTGACAATAATTTATACACCATAGCCTTACAATCATCAACAAATAATGTGTAATGAACTAAAATTTGACAAGAGAAAATAAAAATATTCTTAAATAATTTGTAGTTGTCTCTATTGATGACCATCTTCCTAATAGATTTATTTTGATAACATGCAAATGAATGGACAGCTCTACTGGTTTAACTTTCATTTGATGACTTTCCAAAGTTGTTTACCCTTCTTGATCATGAAAAAGCTAAGCTTAAAACCACAAAAACAGGCCCATGTTTATATTGATGGCCAACCATTTCTTTAAAAGATGGAAATAGGAATATATGGTTGAGTAAAGTCCAAATTGTCAAAGAACAACTCTGTAGAAATGTACAAAAATGATTTGAATGCTTCCTTTGCATCTGTGACTGGGTGAAATATAAAAATGCAATAAGAATAGTCTTCACCTTTAACAATTATATATCAAACAAAACAAAAAGTTTGGCAAAGTGTAAGACTGGAACACTTCCAAACTATTCTAAAATAAATAAGAAAATGCTAACAAAAAGCAAACACATAATGTGTGTGTTTTCCTTGTGACAAAAAACAACTTATTTTACACAAAACTTGCAGAAGACTCCTTGCTTATAAATAATAAACTAGCAGTGCTGGATGACCAACATCCATATAAATGGCTCAGTTGCATTTTTTGAGCTATCCTAGATATTTTTAAGAGATAGGAATACAAAAGGACAAGTTAAGCAGCAGCTTCAGAGTTATGTCAATTGCATAATATAAGGACTAGGATGATAAAAAGAAATTGTATTCTATTGTATTCTTATATTAATATCAAAATGTGTAATGAAACCAGTGTGAAAATGCTAAGTGGTGTGCAATTTCTTTTTTGTGTGCAATGCACCGATAATCAAAGAACTCATTTTCAAAAACCACCAGGCAATGTGTATGATAGCAATGGTGTGTAAGGCAGTGGTGTTTGTTTTGTATAAATGTTAAATTGTATTTCAAATCCTTCAAAATAATTTTCCAATTGTATGTGATGATGATGACAACCTTTAACATCCCTTACACTAAATTGGTCTATATGACCTTTCAAATGCATCATTCAGGAACATAATTTAATATGCTTTTGACTTCATTGTGCAATGTATTATTGGTGTTGCTCTTGCAGTTATTGCCATTCTCCAAATATACATGTTCCATAACAATTTGTAGCTGGAAATGTCATCCGTGTGATACATTTAGATATTCTTATTCTTAACTTTCTACTTATGATATTAAAATTCAAATAGTTTTCAGATCTCTTTCAAGTTTCCCTCTTTTCCTCAATAACTATGATCATATCGACAACTGAAGGCATAAGGACTCAGACAATTATGCAGTTATTGCTTGAGTTTCTTATAATTGAAGTACAATCATTTCTTTAAGAGTTCTGAATCTTGCCTGCATAATAGGTCATATGATTCAAGGTGTTATTAAAGTTTATAATGGTTGTATTCAAAATAAAAGAATCAAATTGAACTTCAATACCAAATCCATCTTCCTTTTGGTCATGTTAAAGTTAACTATTTAGTATTTAAGCCACCTTCATTTGATGTTATATTTGTGCTTTAATGACATTCATTGTTAAGTTATTAGGGTTGATATGGGTGTATGGTTAAAATCATATGGTCTAATGGCAACATTATAAGAGGAGATTTGAAGGTTAAAAGAGGCAGAATTATATTTTCAACCACATCTTCAGCATTTTAATCAATCCAGTTGTGAAAGCAGTCCATTTTCCAGACTAGAGCAAGCCTTCCAATCTTTGCAAAGTCACAATTTACATTGCAATCTACAGAACAAAGATGGTTGCAAGTCTTGTGCAGCCGTTTGCTGTCCATGGCCCTCTGCTGTGCATGACTCTGCTGCATGTGGCTTTCTTATTGCTGCTTATGGAGTTTACATTAACACAGGAATCTAACATTCCCTGCATTTGCAAAGGCATTGTCACCACAAAACAAATATTCCAGCATTAGCCAAAGAATTTCTGGGATCCAAACTCTAGGCCACAGAATGTAGGGGCTGTTCTCACTGTTTCAGAAACAGCCACAGGCAAAGGATGATACCATTGCCAATTTACAGCCTAGAATCACCCACCTTGAATAGGTTCAAGCCACCATCTGTGACTTCCATTGCTTCCAACAGCTTAATGAAGTGGTCTCCAAAATTCAGAATAAACAATCAGAGATAAATATGCAGCATGAACATCTTAAAAACGTAACTGCAGCCCAACAACAATTTATCCAAAAATAGGTCGAGAAGCATAATTCATGGGTGTAAGTGGTCAAAGGGAGGAAGGCACCTCCTATGTTGAGATGGTTGTCCGAGTGAAGTTCAAGAAAGAATGGGCACGACAATCCAAGGCACTTACCTTCACATCTGTAGCTTCCCTAAGTACAATGATTCCATACAAACTGGTCAAGACTTGATGGATATCTCCTTTAGTAGAGCCTGGACATTATCGAAGAACAGCCTCATCATTCAGTTCCAATCTACAAAAGAACATTTCCAAGCTCTTAAGACAAGGCGGAAACTCTTCTCCCTCCCTCAAAATATTTAACTCGATGTGAACCTTACAAGACTCCAAATGGAAGAGCTTCAAAAAGCCCATACCCAAGCAATACCTGCTAGGAAAGAGATTAAGTGGGGTGTTATCCAATATTGTAGAACCCTCATTAATGACTCCCCCTAGATTGTCACAATATAGACTGTCAATATGATGGGATCCTTGGGTCTCAATGGGTGGCAATGACATCTCCGTCACTTGTTGGAACTACAATGGCGCTATATGGTCTTCTCTAGGTACATTTTAGATTGTTCTTACCTCTCAAGATCTCATCTTCCTCACGGAGACCCATGAGAACCCCAAATAGGCTCTCCATACAGTCACTAGTTACTTGCAGATCTTGGCCTTTCATTGTGAGACTCTTAGATCTAGTGGTATTTGAAGTTGATGAGGAGTAGCCTACCTCATTTGTGATAACCTCAAGTCCAAAGTTTCATTGGAAGCTTTTGATGTCCATTCCAGCTATAAGTGACTCCAAGTTCATAAAGAGTTGCCTCCTCTTTGGGATGTCTTCATTGTTGTGTGTTACTTCCCCCTACCTCATCTCTATTCATCATTCACATTTAAGGGGACCCATACCTTGACTTCTATCCAAAGATCTCCAAATACTCCATAGTTGGCAATATCGTTCTTTTGGGCGACTTCAATGGTCTTACAAGAACCCACCAAACACCCATCTGTGATCTTGCAAAGCACGAGCTATGTCTGCAAGAGATGGATCCAAAAGAGTTTGGTTTATAAAGAGTTTTCATTGATGGGATACTATTGTCATGGCCTATGGGAGACACTCTCTTATTAGGGGATATCAAAGCCTCCACATTCTCAACAAGCCCCATTGCTTCCCAACTCTAATAGGTTCAATTGCTTTCCTCATGGTGGTGGTGCAAGCATCATGGACTATGTTCTCACCTAGAGGTCCCTCGTCCCCCATATCTGTGATTTCCTTATTTCCCCCCAACTTCCAATTGTTGACCATGTTGCTTTGACATTCACCCTTCATGCTGATTCCCACACTTTTCCCCAAACCCTCCCACCACATCCCCCAACACTAGACACACCAACATCCACTTTGACAATGACTACACCCTTGATTATTATGCCCATCTCTCCACTCTTTTGCCAAAGTTATACTCCCTTCCTCTTCCCATCATTGATTCCATGTATGAGTCCCTACATCAAGCCCTTTGGGATGATGCCCTTGATTCTCGCCCCCACACCAAACATCATCCCAGACCACCCCACCTCCACAAATCTTGCCCTATGAACCAGTGGTTTGATGATGATTGTAAATCTCTTCATCAAAGGATTAGGTTCTCTCTAACCCACAACCCTCCCTCCAAATCCTCCTTCCTTAAGGGGTATCGTTGTCTTTTCCAATGCAAGAAGTAGAGGTTTCTTGCCTCTTGACGACTTGCCCTCTTTGTGGATCTTCAAGACTCCCCCAAGACCTTCTAGTGCAGCCTTCTCAAAAAATACTATAGCTTCAAACATCGACCTTGATGTCTCAATTTCCTATGCTAGCTCTCTTAACAATGTGCTCAACCAACTTGTTGTCATGGTCACCACCCCACCACCATCTAATACAAATTTCTCCACATGTACCATCAAGAGGGTTATTTTGAAGTTATGTGTCAACAAAGTAATAGATTGTGAAAACTTCCAAGCTTAAATCATTAAATATGTTGTACATCTTCTTGCCTTCCCTTTTGCAAAACTTTTTAAAGAGTTGGTTTGTCAAGGCTTTCCTTAGTCTTGGTCCAAACACATAATTCATTTTATTCATAAATATGTAGATCTAGTCAACCATGGCTACTATAGGACCATCATGATTGGGCATTACATTTGCCAAACTTTACCACAATGTTATTACAATTTTCTAAGCACTTGGAGGGAGGTAATCTTAGAGCTCAAGGGTAGGCTAGCTTTAGGAAAGATTATCATACCATTGATCACGTCTTTACAATCTAGGCTATTATTGAGGAAGCTTTTCATTGGTCTTCCATGGTCTTTTGTTCTTTTATAGACTTCAAGAAGGCCTTCAACTTGATTCTAAGATGCTTGCTTTTCCAAAGGATGTGTGATGTTGGTATTCTTGGTTCTCTCATTACTACAACTTGGAGGCTTTATGAGACTCTTATTGAACAACTATGTACTTCTCACGATCTTTCCGACTTTGTAAAGAGTGTCATTACAATCAAACAAGGTATCCTCTCTCATTGGCCCTCTTCAACATTTACATTGATGAGTTGGAGGAGTTTCTTCAACAACATACTTGTATGGATGATGGTTGTATTTTACATGAGATGGTTGTAGCCATACTACTTTTTTCTATGATGTTCTCCTCTTTCATTCTTTCAAAGGCTAACAACACCAACATGATGCCTTTGTTCATTTTTGTCAACTATGCCAACTTGTGGTCAACCTTAGTAAAACTAAGGTCATGCTTTTTGACATCTCCAAATGTTCTCTTTCTAGATCCTAGTGCTTCTACAAGGGGGCAGCTTTGGAGATCCAATTGATTTATACATACTTGGGAGTCCAATTTTCTAGTCTATCCTTCAACATGACGCCTATGTCTCAATCACATCTTTGCAAGAGTTATGCCTCTCTCTCTATCTTGAAGAGTTAGTGATGCCCTACTCTAGGTAGACCCATAACTTTGAGATAAGGCTTTCTTGGGTTTGAAACCATGGTATCCAGATTTCAATCCTCTTACCAAATCTTTCTATGTTTCTCCAGTTTGGGTGAGGCTTCTGAACCTTCCTCTTTAGTTTTGGTCTGCTGATTGTCTTTCCACCATTGGCAATTCTCTAAAGAAACTAATTTCCATCCTTGATATGAATTAGTTTATGACACAATTCACCTTTGCAATAATTCTTGTTGAGATTGATTTATCAAAGAAATTGTAGGAAGAAATTCATTTAAAAGTTGGAAACAGGATTTGGAAGCAACAACTTGATTATGGAGTTGCATATTGATGCAAATTGTCTAAATTTTTCTCTCATGGCTCATCATCATGCCACCCTAAGCTAGGAAACTTGGTGGAAAGAGGCGGAACTATGGAACCAAGTAATTGATTCTGATTGCAATGAGGATGATCTCTCTAAAGCCTCCTTGGACAGTATCTCTTTTGAGTGCATAGATTCTCCTTCGACTTCCACTCTCAAGGCATCCACAGCTGTTGTAGGTAAGGTGGTCCCTACCGATGGGTCTTCTCCTTATAAAAGTGTTGATGTGCATCCCCCTTCTAGGTATCTTGTGCAAAATTCATCGGATAACTCTCTTTCAGTAAATCCCTCTTTTGAAAACCCTTGTTTAAGTTCATCTAGCTTGGGTCACAGAAGAAAGAAAATAGAAGGCACCTTAAACTAAAGGTAACTCATCATTCTCATGTGAAAAGGTTTAGCTAGGTTCCAAATCCACTTCCAAGATATCCCTTTGAAGATGCATTTGTTTGATACAATCATCAAGCCTATAGTTTCATACATGTCTAAGGGTTGGGGACCTAGCTTGGGATCCGTCAATCATGGCCATATTGAGAGGTTTAGACTCTCATGCTACAATGCATGATCTATTGCAATAAAACCGTTCCTCAAAGCATCATCTAGACCAAGTTTGTTGCCCAATTGTTACATCTCAAGATTATCTTTCAACTTATTTCCTATATCCACCGGCTCAAATCCATGGGGAATTCAACTTCTGGTCATGAGAGTTATCCATACTTAGCTCTTCATTCCTTTGAGTGGATTGCTTCATTGGGCTCTAATAGATGCCAACATTGTTGGTACTAAAGACTAGCCTGCTTCTTCTTCCTTTTGGCATCTCCATTGATAGACTATCTCCTTTCATTTATTCTTTGGATGCTCTTGCTCAATTCCTTCCTTCAAAGGAGACCATCACTAGAGCTACCAACAAGGACATTTACCAACAATGCATCCAAGTCACCTAGACCTCCCCTCCTATGCCGCTTAACCCAAAGCTTGGCTTTTACACTAAGTATTTCTTACAAATGGAAGATGGTATCTTATGTCACCCTCATTATCTCTAGCATCAGTGGCCACACGGCTTACAGTTTAGAGTTGAGACAAATCATCCTATTCTTTGCCAAGACCAAATCTATCATATTTTCTCACTCCAAGAGATAGAGACTAAAGTGCACTTCACCTTTAGATGCCCCATTTACTACGAGATCCAAGGGAGATACTATTGCCTCTACAAGAACTTAAGAAACACTCTCTACTTTCTTTAGATATTTGGACCAGTAGGGCTAGCCCTTTATCTACATGAGGCCATCACCCTTTGGAGAAAATCCTTGAAGCCCCCAAGTTGATCACCTCCGCCTTCTAGCCCATCCAAGAGACCAACAGCTCTAAATGGCCTTTGAATACTACTACCTCACAGATAGTTGCAAATAGACCTATGAGATGGCGCTTCTCACAACTTATCACTTCCACTCATATGCCCCAACACAATTCCCTTCAACAACATGGTGATGTTTCTTTCCAACAACATGGCTCAGCTCCTTCTTGATGACATAGATCTACTACTCTCCAACCACCCCTAGGCACAAGGACAAGCACCCCATTATACATGCTTCTTCATCACTACGGGAATTACATCAGCCTTGGATATTGGATGTGATTCTAGAGCTAGTGCCATGCCTCCTTTTAGAAACACCTAGCTCAAGCCTCCTAGTCTTAGACACTCCCTGATGAGCACTATCAGATCTTGTATCGATCCTTTGACAGTGATTGACAAGGATGTTAATGAATCCTCCATTTCAGGCCTGGGCAAAGATATTTGATGAAACTTGCCTTCTATCTCTCTAGTACTCCTCAGTTTTTCCTCTTTGGGGATCTTGTTCCCCCACTTGGCTATTTGCATTTTATTTCTTGACCACATGTGCTAGTGGTCCACAGCTGTTTTGTACTTTTGTTTTTGCTTCTTCCCCTTTTGGGCCTCTCAATGATTTCCTCTTCCTAGAACTTTCTATTGTATACCAATGTTCTCTCAAGTCGCATTGACCTACTTTTGGTCAACCATGGCCATTACTATTATTTCTTTATTTATTTATTTTTTTCTACTGTTTTCAGTCACGTTAGTAGTATATGACAGTTGTATTTGTTGCATCAGTCTTGTACATACTGTCAAAGCATCTTTGTATATAAATCATAGGCATGAAGACAATTAAAAATTTCTTTGTGCCAGATTTCCATAAACATAGCAGAAGATATGAAGTCTGAGAGTACAAGATGACAATAATTTGAACATACAGAAGTCATGGCATTTGTAATTGCAGAGCCACAAGCCAAAGACAACAATAACAGAATCTATATTGAATTCTGAAGAAAATTTTGGAAGCAATGATTATTATGAATTTATCACTTTGTGGTGCCATCATTCTATACATGAAGAATGAATAGGATGTTATAAAAGGTATGGGAGAAGATAAAGATATTATACGAGACAACAAAATCAGCAAGAGCAATGCACCTGGAGACTTAGCTAATCAAATTGATGATAGATGGAGAGCCAGTCTCCAGTCATATCACAAAGTTGAAGGAGGTATGGGATTAGCTCATAACAATTTGTGAGAAGGTTGATGATAAAGAGGGCAATGGAGACATTCAGTAGTCTCCCAAAGTCATTTAAAATTTTGAAGCATTCGGGATGACGATCATTATAAATCTGATGGTTAAAGACATAAAGTTTGAAACATGAGCTACTACAAGAAGTGCATATTGATTAACAAGATGAAGAATATAAAGCATAAACATTGTGGAAAGGAAAAAGTAAGCATAAGGTTGGAAAAAATAAACAAGTGTTATAGTTGTAGAATACAAAGCATGGGAAAAGGGATTTTTTTTGACAAAAGCACAATTTGGAGGCTCGCATAAGTAAGGGCAAATCCACTAAAGGTAATATACAAAAAGTTGACAATGTAGCACTCCATCGTTACATTAGGACAGCAATTCGAGTGTGGACTCATGAGATATGAAAGGATTTCCTTGGGACAAGACATAGATGTAGGTGGTGGCACTGCAACTTCAGTAGTGGCAGTAATGACAAAGCAAGTATTGGCACTTCTTTTGGATGATTCATTAGGAAGGGTGTTGGGATAATCAACCATCTGTGCGGATGGAAAGGTGGTATTTTTAATGTTATTGTGGTATTTAGTTTTTGAGAAATACATCTTATATATTACTTCAAAGAACAAAGGTTACAAAAGGGTAACAGCAGGTTTACACAAAGAGTCTCGTCCTAAGTAAGCAACAAAGGATAGCACTCAATTGGATCCTTAAAAATATCATAATTCAATTGCTTAGTATAATCAGGTTTACTTCATAGTCCATCTAAGTAATAAATTGTTTTTAGTCATGTTATTCATTCATTCCATTCAAAAAGGGACAAACAGAGCTGTAGAAATGGAGTAGACGCAGAAAAGCAGAGATTATGAGTAACAACTTACTGAGGTGTTACTTACAACACAATAATATGGAAAATCTCATCTGTACCGAAACCACATGACAAATGCAGCTACAACCAAACATTCACTACATAAAATGTGTACCAACAAGTGTGTTCAGCTACAGCTGAACCCACCACATATAAGACAAATAGCAGAATCAAGCATTCAAAGAGAAGTTAAACCAATTCTTCTTCAGTCTATTTATGACAGGTGTTCAGAACCTTCTGTACAAATGAGTTGCTAACTTATACTCACTGGGGTCACGTACAGGCATTCAAGATTGATTCCAGCATAAGTTTTGGATATGGCAAGCATTCTTAAAGCTAAAGGATGACTGTACAGCTGAGTGCGGTAGTGAAGCATGTTTCTTAGGCAAGTTTCCAAGCAAGGCAAGCATGTAGAGCATTGTCGAACTCCTACAGAAGGCCCACGATGCATGTGATGGCTCAAAAGAGCAATTCACTTGTAAATCTTGAATGATGATAGTGGATATGAGAAGACACAGCCCCACCCTTTTTGGAGTTTTTCCACATTGGGTTTCTTCAATGTATATTCTTGTGTCAATCTTTATTTCCATGCTTGTTTTACTTGCTTAATTTTTCATTCTGTGCAACTACTTAACTAATTTAAGAACTTAAGCAAGTATACAAACTACATCTTAAGTTGATTGCAAACATAGTTCTTTACAACATGGTTTTTTGGATTGGAAGGGTCCCCATAATTGAAGCATAAGAGGGGTTTGAAATTTTGTTCATAAGCATTATAGGCATGTAGTTATGCATGTACACAATTGCAAGTTAAATGAAAGGTGTTATAAAATTTAGCACATGGTATGCAGATTGTGAACTCAGAGTTTAAAATAAATTGTCTCACTCAAACTTTGATCAAACCTGCAACACCGAGTGCTACAACCTCTATACACAAACTTCTAAAAGTACAAATTATTTTGTCATGCCTCCCACCATACATCAAAAACCCCCCAATCACAGCCTGTCCAGAGATTAATAAAATCACTGATATGAAGTCGCAACCAAGGAAACTCTTCAAAAGCAGCGACCAAGGAAACTCTTCAAAAGATTTGATAGAATTAATTAAGGAAGATATTAATGCAGCAAACTCCATAAAGAAAACATATAATTAATGATTAAAAGAATTTTGAGGACAGCGCTTGGGAAATAAACAAAACAACATTAAGTTAAACAAAAAGTCATAACCTTTAGTAAGGTGATCTATTCCAGGGAGTGCATCATTTCATGGAGATATGAAGATATAAAGAGGAGTTCGCTTTCTTGGGATAAGGCATCAAGTGGTGATTGGAAAAGGGAAAATAGGAAATTGGAATATAAGATATCTATTGGAAATGAGTATTGCTTCAGCAAGAATATTATTGGGAAGTAAGTTTGAGAATGTAAATTAGGAATATATATATATAGTGGATTCCTTTAGCAATCTATTTTGAATTTATAAAAGTGTTTTGCAAATAGGGAAGCCAATCAACCTTCTGAGTCCACAAGAGGTGAAGTACCGGCCTCTCCTTCATCAAGCATGCCACCCCAAGATGGAGTGCTCGTAGGCTGGGAGGCGTATGAGTACTCCTAGGCTTGTTGACAAAGGCAGTCTTCATGCATCTTCTCAAGTATGCCACCCCAAGATGGAGTGCTTGTGCGCCGGGAGGCGTATGAGTTCTCCCGGGCTTGAGGGTCTTCTCAAATACAACACCCCGAGATGGATGGACAAGGATACACCCATGCTCTCGCAATACAATGACAACCATCCTTACGATTGCAGTTTGCAAGTACTTCAAGTGAATTCCCAATGTGATTGGCTATAGGAATATGCCTTGGAATAACCATTAATGATGTTAAGACATTTTGAATTCAAATGTTAATGATGCTATGAACTATAGATCTAACAATGATGCAGTTGTTGTCAGTTAAAACGGCGACTCAGCCATATTAGAGAAACTGAAAATGCAGGGACTGTTTATGTGTTTGCATTTTAACTATTTGAGCAACCACATTTCACTTCAATTGGCTTAGTCGACTCATTTAGAAGGGAAATTGGTTTTTGCTGTTTAGTGGCGGCAGATGGAAAGGGGCAGATTTGAGAACTTAATTGTAGCCATGAGCTTCTCAACGTTTTGTATAAATAGGGGATAGCCTTTTTGGTTTTAGGCATTCATTCTTTTCATTGTTGCAATTCGTTTTGCTGTAGAATTTCTTGAGCATTTAGCCTAGTTCTTTAGTGTTCTAGAAAGGTGTGAGAGAGTGAGATTTTCTTTAAGAGAGCTTGACATTATGTTAGTGTAGTATTGAGTATTTGGATTTAGAGATAGATTGGTGAGCAAGCTGTTAAGAGAAGGGACAGCAAACGGAGCTTTGGCACCAAGCTTAGGAGGCAAATTCTATATTGGGAGCTATTATCCAGGCATGCTAGTTCTATTTCTCTATTCTTTTTATGTTTGATACCATGTTTGCTTTTGAATGCAAGTGTTTGAGGAAAGAGGATTATATGCTTTGTTGAACTTGCATGATCTTTGGTGATTTCTTATTTTGGTGAAACCTTATTGGTTGATTGTTGTATATTATCCATTATGTTGGAATTATGTTTTTGTGTTTGCTAAATGGGATAACCAGTATAATACCAAGGTTGATATAGACCATATGTATGTTTACATGGATCCTGTAGTATGGGAAACAATATTGCATTGAAGTGCTATTATATTGAAATTGTTAGGTTATGATGCAAACCATAATGGTAGTTCATCCTTAATTGGATACTCATATCTCCTTGAAGGTAGGAGAAAAGTTTATTCCTAGGGTTAGGAAATACATTTGAATATGATTATATTAATAATCAACATATTATTAATAGGGTTGAACACATATTGATCATATATATAAATTTTGTTATATTATACTTGTTCAAGTGTCTATACCTTTTTATGGTACTCTAGTCTTAAAGAAGAGGACTTTACGTCTCGGCAACCCATAGCCGTAATGCAAGGAAATTATAAGGTGCAAAAGCACAAACTCCTCTCCAGCTGGAAATGTCCTCCAAATTAGATATGAATTTAGTGTACATTGTATACATGTGAATATTTGAGTCAAATTGAAAGAGAGGTTTCATGATTGTTATGATCACTTGTTTGATGCATTCCTTTTGATTGAAGCCATACATTGGGATTAACCAATATAATCATATTGATCACTTGATTGTTGCATTACTTTTTGATTGAAGTCATGTCGGGTTGGGATTAACCTATATGGCCAAAATGATCATTTGAATGTTGCATACTTTTGAAATAGAGCCATTTAATGTTGTGATTATACTTTTGTAATGGAGTCATTTAATGTTGTGATTATACTTTTGAAATGGAGTAATTTAATGTTGTGTGTGGATTATACTTTTGGAATGGATCATGAAATATGAGAAATGATATTGTATTGAAGTTGTCAGTTTGCAATGCTATATGTACATATGTGGTTAATTTGGTTGTTCCTGGAATTGGGATAAATCCATAGATGGGAGTAACCTAGTTGGTCAGTTAGATTTCTTAGATGTACATCTCCTTTTAGGTTAAAATTATGTTATGAATGAAAAGAGTATGTGTGGTCATTTACCAACTCGAGCTATGGGGTGGGTGAACATACGACTACGCTCAAAGTACTAAGCGATTGTATATATATATGAAATCTTTGGCCAAAGTAGTGTAAGTAGCCACTGTTTACACTTGTCGATTCACGGTGAGCCAGGTTTGGATAACTAGGCTAGGAATGTCATGCATGTAGGTTGTAGCCAATGCATGGTAGCTCTAGTTATGTAGGACACAACACCATGCTCAGGAAAGCTATTATTATGAGGTTACTAGACCAATCTCTTCGTCGAAGGGTAAGGCCATCTTACCAGTTAGGTAGATGTGCGAGGAACAGCAATAAATTTGTGGTTGGTAGAAAAGCGCTTGAGTGATACTCTCCCTCATACAGTTGGCAGCCGAAATTTGAGGATGTATGCCCAGGAAGGGACATCTGGACCATTTGTACTCTATTTCAAATAAGCTCTTGGAAGTTGTGTATGTATTCATGTGTCTCTATCTTTATGGAAATTGTAATTGGAAAAATGTTATCATTACATGGGATTATGTAATATGAAATTGTTACTTGGAATTATGTAATGTTTCTTTATAAATGCAATGGGAGTTTGAAATGGGATTATTTCAAATGTGCATCTTGTTATTGAATTAGAAAAGGAAAAAAATTATTGCTATGAAATTGTAAACATAAATTGTTCACATGTGGGTTAAAACATAGTTAAAAATCAAAGGGTAAAACATTGAGCTTGTTACAAAAAGCCTCCCTCTAGATTGAGAGGTGAGATCCTCATGAGAAGTAGGCATACACCTTGCTTTCCACAAAAATTGAATAGTCACCAACAGGATTGTATGCCACACAACATTGCAGCTACCCTTCATCATCCAAGTGTCCCCACCAAGAGGACCTTTTTCAAGAGAGAATAACAGTAAATAATTAGATTCAACTTGGAAACAAGCCCAAAAGGACTTAGCAAAGAGACATCTCCAATAGATGTGATGAATAGTTTCTCCTCTCGCACAAAGCCTATTCATAACAAATCCAGAACTCCAGGTTTGAAGCCTTTTCATGACAACCAAACTTCATGTTTAAAAAAGGATTGGGAATTCCAAATATTCAAACGCCTCTGTCGCAAATGATCTTCCAAATCTCTCACCCCACAACTTTTTTCCAACGTAAGGCAAGATCACTGTAGACGGCCATGTTAATAAATAATTATATTGTAATCGACCGTACTAATTAAATAAATGTTGTAGTCGGTCGTACTGGGAATAGATAATAATAGTTTAAATAATACATGCACAATTTAAAGTAAAAGTTGGATTAGTTGTCAGGCAGGTAGTTAGGAAGAGTTGCCAACGGTTGATATCTCAACCAACCTCAGCCATCTATATATGTATCTTGTCATTTGTAGTCGGAGAGGGACAATTGCTATGTATTGTTGAGATACTTCATGAAATCAATCAATCCATTGTGCTGTGCAATTACTCTTACGATTGTTCTGTGATTCAAATGTGATTCATATTCTAGTGCATGCATTATGTTTGTGAATTATTCTCGTTTACTCCCGTAGTACGTTGAACACTACCCAGTGAGTAAACAATCACAAGATCACTAGTGTACCTTTCTAAGTATAAGGGTCTTTGTATCATATTTGAATAAGGCTTTGCCACTACCACATTTCCTATCTCTTCAATTAGGCTTGACCCTTGGAGTTGCATTTAAGAAAAGACAGCTTTTAGGAATTATTCTACAAATGTCTTGTCAGGCAGGTTGGTTTGTTCTGTTTAACTTCTGAAATCTATTCAAATCATGCCAAGTGTGCCATCAACAGCTCTTAGGAATTAGTCTACAAATGTCTTGTAAGATAGGTTTGTTTGTTCTGTTTAACTTCTGAAATCTATTCAAATCATGCCAAGTGCCACCACTGCAAGATATGCTTGTCTGTTCTGTTTGGATCTGAGATCTATTCAAATCATGACAAGTGTGCCTTTGCTGAAATTCATTATTCCATACATACCTTAACAAAAAAAGTATTTCCTGGCTAATTGTTAACCAGCACACATAGGTAAAAGACCAAGCTGACCTCTTGGAGAGTAAAACGTCCAAACAGGTCATGAGGCTAAATGCTATGCACCAAATGGTCCCTCTATATGCCAATGGATAAAACCAGACACACTTTTCCAAGCATCCCCTGCACTCTTTTGAGATGACATGACCCTAAATGTGGAGAACTTTGCATTACAAACTATATGAATATCACAAAGCATAAAGGGATCTCTGATATGGTGATACCCCATATGTGTTGAGCAGCTCAAATTTGGTGGCAAAATAAAATTTGCCAAATGTGTTACTCTCAGCTGCTTGTTCAAATTCAGACCGTAGTAAGCAGATTCTGCGACCCAGAAAATAACTTAATCACAAAACTGAAAAGTCAATCAAAACTGTGATATTCTGGGTACATTAACCTGTAAACGGATCTGCTGAAAGTACAAAAATAATGAATAAATTGAAAGCAGAACTACATTACTTGCTTTCTGAATATTCTTCTTATTCTGAAGTTTCCTAACCTTCCATGATCATTAAGTAGACCTGCTGACTTGGGCACACAAAACAGAACTCAAGTGCTTTATCATGTTTTTTGATCACCTAGAATCTCTCTAAAAATATGACACAAAACTTCTCCTGCACCCAGAATAAAACTCAAAAAAAAAACAGAAATAAAACAAACAAAACGTCAAAGAGTTGACATGACACCTGCACCTAGATTTACGAATGCTAACATTAAATATAAGCTCCCATCTATAGCAGCTTAATTCACTAAATATAGGATATTTCTGCACCCAACTTTAAAACTAACTGCTGCTGCTGTGCCAGCTGTAAAAGAACAGCTGCTGAGTGATCAAAAACTAACACTGCTCTCATACTCACTTTCAAACAAGGATGGTTTCTTGAGCCTATATATCAGGGGTTCCCACACCCACTGGTCCCTTGGCAGCGTGCAAATATGTCAAACATTGTTTGCTCCAAAGGAAGCTTCTGAGCACAAAAGGAGATTGCACACATGGGTGTATGGTGGCAGTTGGTAATTCAAAGATGTTTGAGCTTAATTCTAATGGGGCTAAATGAGGATGCTAGCTCTCGATATTGCAATCAGACAATACTTGCTGTAAGTATTTCACTGACATTATTGTCCCATTTTGCCTTTTGAAGTAATGCTCATCCTGATTTGTCTTTCTGACTTTACATATTTATTAGTGACCCATGGATGGCGATAAGGCAAGGGCTCCAAATTGGAGCTTGAGGGTTTTTTGAAGTCCTATTAGGACCAATCTGTTATGCCTTTGGGAGTGTAAGAGTCTACCCAAAATGTGAACAAAATTTCTGATTTTTACCAACACAGGTGGTCAGGCATTTTGTCAAACAGTTTGACTTTATGCTACTATTAATTATCAGTGATTTGCAAATGTTCTTTGCACCTTACATTCATTACATGAATCCTCCACTTATAATCTAAGAAATATAATCTTCAGTTTTCACTTTAATAATTAAATCAGCAGACTTGGTTTATTGAAATGACCACAACCAAATAATTTGCAGATGGCAGGAGTAATATTCTTCTATTTATTCAGATGGAGTAAACAAAGATATTATGTTTCTGACCTGAAACTTGATGGAAATACAAGCCAATACTCCCGCAACTCATCTAATTGCAATTACATAAGACATTGATGCTATCAGTGGATCGTGACACCTTTCAAGAATGAGGTGGCTCATGTCAATAGACACAACGGGTATATCGACCACGTATTCCCCTCTGATTGATCGTCCTATTTTTTAAAAATCTCCCACTTCTTCATGTAACTTGCACACTTCAGGACACGACTATCTGGGCGGCTCCAAGCAGAAATGGCTCCCATAATACATCGTCCTGGCTTCCTTAATATCAACTCCTTTCCTCAACCTCTATCTATCAAGCCGAAAACTCTCAAAGTTTATTCACTGACAATTTATAGCTGCGGCTCTCTTAGAATGACACACGGGCTAAGGAATTATCCACAGCGGCTCAAGATAGATTGCCACGATGCCAATAATAAAATGTATAGCTTCCACCAAGTTTTCTCCTCCACCATTTGATGGTAATTTTGTCAATGGCATCAGCTATTTAAATAAACCACGACCCATGAATTGCACATATCAATTTAATATTAGTCCATTTGGCATGAGCATTATAGACTCCTTATATATCATGACTTCATTCTTCTAATCCTTGCAATTGCACCTTGTCACAGAGATAAAGACCTCTAAAGAATAATACAAAGAGCCAATAATCTTCTTGTTAAGCGCCAATACAACAATTAATTGTAAAGAAACAGCAGCAATTCTTTATTTTTTAACGGCAGCTCCAAATATCAACTTATGATTCCATTATCTGACATGGTGGCCAAGTGTGTCTGGCGGCAAACACATTTTCCCATTGTTTTAAGCTGCTCCCGATTGATGTAAATGCAGCGTGAATTGACACCTCCTATTCTTCGAATCACACTAACAGGGACTTCAAAACCTTGCATTCCCGACTCTCACAAAGCCATAAAATTTCATTTAAATATTATTCTGGAAATTCCCGACAATCTCACGATTTGATAGCAAATATATGTTCTCCCAATGAAATAATCCACTACAGGAGCCATTCGTCATTCACACCATAATTGAATGAAATGTCGGTAAAATCCCTTCACATAGTAATTAAAGTTTGCCCTTTCGTTCTCTGAAAGTCCCAACCAGTTTCCTCAACACATCATTATAATCAGATGTTGGCTCTTCAGATTCCTCACACCATGCGTAGCTTAAATTGCTTGTATCTCTTCTCTAAAATCTCCACAAATAATATCGAGCACCTTTATATGAGTCTGGGAGTTAATTTTTTCTCTGGGACAGCAGCCTTCAATTAATTCTTTTAATTTTCATTTCCAATCTCTCTATAGATATAATTATTTGCTCGAGAAACAGAACAGTTACATTAAAGCAGCTGACTCAATTTTCAATCACCGGAGTTTAAATACAATACCCAAAAACACACATGATCTATATAACAGCTCACACCAAACTAGATAAAGATGATAAATGTGATCATGTATATGAAGAAGGCGTGCCACTGCAATAGAATATTATATAACCACTATTCTTTCTGCAAATATTAATTGAATATTCAGGTATTACCTCTGAAAGCATAAATCTGAGAGTCTGCAGTTTGTCTCTATAATTTGTCTTTGCCAGAGACTCCAAATTCCGAATCTACAAGTTTAAGCACAACTGCGAAATCTAAATGACTCCACTAGTATGAGAATTGGGTTTTCGTCCAATTCCAAAGCCATGAGGGTTTTCGTCCTCGGGTTACAAGAAATCAAGTTTCTTCCAAACCAGAAATCAACCATTCCTGCCTGCAATCAGCTCCCTTCCATTCTTTTATTCACATTTGCCTTGTCCTTTTGCTTTTCAGCTTGTCGGACTTTCAAATTCCCTTTCTTTTTTAAAAATTGTGACTTATTTTTAAATCTGCATTTAATAAGTCACTTTAAATATAATATTATTTAATTAACAATATTTCCTTTTGAATTGGCATTTGAAGGAAAATATTAAAAAATTAAAATAATATTATATTCTCCATGTAATAAAAAAAGGGACATTACAGGGAGTATTGGATTGAGAGGACTTTTAGCAAATTTTCTCTCTGTATCCATTTATTCAATCTATGGCTTTACCTGCTGTTCAGTCTCCAATGACAATAGACATCAGTGATTCCTCCCAAATCCATGTGACAAGAAGAATGTCCATTGGAAACATAACCTCAAATAGTAGATTGAGATTACTATTTGGAAGGTGGATATGGCTTATTCAGGAGGTCAATTAACTAGTTGTATGGCTGAAGAGTGCATCCAGGGCATGAGTATTGAGGGTCAGAATGAGAACAGGGTTCAAGTCTTGATGATGGCCATAATAATTCAGTGTATAGGAAGGAAGACCTGAGAAGCAAATTTAACAGCACATAAAATGAAGTTGGATTAAGCTGTTGGAGAGATTGAAAGCCACTGTCTCAAGAACAAGATGTAGGATTCAAACCAAATTGGCAGAGAGTTCAATGATGAACCAAGTATCCAGGAGAAAATAATTCTTCTTTTGCTAGACTGAGGACAGTCTTGGACCAAACCCAGATGAAATGTACATGTCTTGGCTATAGAAACTCTAGTTGCTGGAAACCGAATTTTGTTTATTCTGTATAATGATATCATTGTTACCACAAATGACAAACAAGCTCACTGTACATCATATCTCTGTCTGCCAGACACAACGAATGAGTCACGGAAAAAATACAATGCATTTTTGTTCAGCACCTAAGCATGGATTTGCAATATGGTCTAAATACTCATGCCTCCCTGAAGAAGAAACCTCCACCAAAGAAGAAGACCAATCATGATGCCTATCCATACTACCGTTGCTATGCTTCTTATGGTTGTTGGTGTAAATAGGTGTTTTACCTATCTAGTTCTCTTATAGGTCCTATTTACATATTAAGTTTACTTAGGTCCTAGGGAATCTTTCTAGAAGTCTTAGGTGTCATGTGATCTTATCTTATCTTATCATGCCATTTAATACTTGTTTCTTAGATCATTTAATAATGTTGAAGTATTTGTCTCATTGTACAAGATTAAGACACATGTCAAAGATCTTGTCTAATCCTATCTCACATCTTTGTCTTTATAAGCAAGGCATCAAATGTACATTTCCTTCTAATTCAATACCATTGCAATCTTGAGCATTGCATATTGGCCATATTATCTTGCATCCATTATTGCAAATTTATGCTCTTACTTTTCTCTCTTGTAAAAGGTTGTTTTTGGTTTTGCAGGTGATCCTAGTGGCTTGAGTCCTTGAGTGTCTCTAACATGGTATTAGAGCTTCAGATTTGCAAAACCCCTTCTCAGATCTGAGAGTGATTCAAGCTTGAGCTTTTGTTGGGTGCACATTGGGGCGAAACAGACCTCACTATTGAATCCAGAAGGCCCAAAAACCCCTATTTTCATATAAAATAATAAGATGTAGGATTCAAACCAAATCGGCAGAGAGTTCGATGATGAACCAAGTATCCATGAGAAAATAATTCTTCTTTTGCCAAACTGAGGACAGTCTTGGACCAAACCCAGATGAAATGTACATGTCTTGGCTACAGAAACTCTAGTTGTTGGAAACCGAATTTTGTTTATTTTGTATAATGATATCATCATTACCACAAATGACAAACAAGCTCACTGTACATCGTATCTCTGTCTGCCAGACACAACAAATGAATCACGGAAAAAATACAATGCATTTCTGTCCAACACCCAAGCATGGATTTGCAATATGGTCTAAGTGCTCATGCCTCCCTGAAGAAGAAACCTTCACCAAAGAAGAAGACCAATCATGATGCCTATCCATACTACTGTTGCTATGCTTCTTATGGTTGTTGGTGTAAATAAGTGTTTTACCTATCTAGTTCTCTTATAGGTCTTATTTACATATTAAGTTTACTTAGGTCCTAGGGAATCTTTCTAGAAGTCTTAGGTGTCATGTGATCTTATCTTATCATGTCATTTAATACTTGTTTCTTAGATCATTTAATAATGTTGAAGTATTTGTCTCATTGTACAAGATTAAGACACATGTCAAGATCTTGTCTAATCCTATCTCACATCTTTGTCTTTATAAGCAAGGCATCAAATGTACATTTCCTTCTAATTCAATACTAAATTACAGATTTGTTTTTGGATTCGGGTATGGGTACGGGATTCGGTCAAAAAAAAATTTGGGGTTTGGTACAGTTTGGGTACGCTAATACAAAAAACATATAAAAATCAGAAATATATACATATTTGCAGCAGTAATTAAGTTCAGAATACACCACCATATTAATAGTCAAATAATATAGCAAAACACATCACCACTTTCATAGTCAAATATTAAAATATTAGTGATACTCGAATGTCATGATATTAAAGTTCAAACATAAAAATGTCAAGTGTTTACAATCAGCCATTATTGATCATTGATCAATCTGAATCATATGGGTCATCAAAAAAAGCAGCATCATCAACATCGTTAGATGCTACATTTTGTGTAGAACCACAAATAGCATCAGTGGCACTCGCACAAGCACTAACACTACCACTCTCATGCTCAATAGCTGCTCTAGGCTCATACTCATTATCAATATCAAGTGCAGCTAAGTGACTTGTGGAAGCATCCAAGTCAAGCTGCTCTAGCTCAATATCCCACCTCCTTGTGTCTCCTTCTTTGTAGGAACTTTGCTTGTGTGTAAGGAAATTGTTAAATGAGAGTGTTTTTACCTATTTAATGTGTTTGGTTTAGGGTTGGAATGAATATTTTATTATTTAGAAGTCAACTTTTAGTCAAAAAAATAATTTAAAATTGCAAAAAAAGGCACTTTTTCTGCAGCCTAGTCGTTTTGACGTCTAGATTCGCGTCGGATTCTACTAGGCGTATCCTGGACGAATCCACAGAGGCAATTCGTATCCATGGCGTATACGCAAGCGAAATTTCGTACCCTATGCGAATTTGAATCGTATCGAATCCGAATTTCAAATCCGATAGGAATCATATTGTATCTAGAGGCTTAGAGGGGCGAATCGGTAACATAGATTCAATACCATTGCAATCTTGAGCATTGCATATTGGCTATATTACCTTGCATCCATTATTGCAAATTTATGCTCTTACTTTTCTCTCTTGTAAAAGGTTGTTTTTGGTTTTACAAGTGATCCTAGAGGCTTGAGTCCTTGAGTGTCTCTAACATGGTATTAGAGCTTTAGATTTGCAAAACCCCTTCTTAGATTTGAGAGTGATTCAAGCTTGAGCTTTTGTTTGCACATTGGGGAAAATCAGACCTCACTATTGAATCCAGAAAGCCCAAAAACCCCTATTTTCAAAATTAATACTTGATATTTGGGCAAAAAAAAAAATAACCCATTTTTTAGGTTTTCAAATTTTCAACAAAAAAATTTCATACAGCTGTATAGAATCCGTATAGTACAGATCCATACGGTCCGTGCAATGTCATACCATCTGTCGCCATCAGGAATACTGTCAACAAAGTTTCAAGGAATATTCGTGGGTATATTCAATCCTGCGACGTCGACATCACATTATCTACCACTGCGTACAATTTCAATTGGCATCATCAAAACCTACGATATGATTGTCAATTTTAATTATTTAAAAATTATTTTTATTCTACCGATTTAATTGTTTTGGGACCCAATGCCTAGTCCCCACCCAGCCAAGCAAAAGGTCATGTGCTTAAAGCGTAGGGCTTAAGCCTGCGGGGGGTGCATGGGAACCGCTAGCCTGCCACTAGGGCAGCTGCCTGCTGAGCGACGCTACCGCCGCCAACGGTTGTCTTAAGTTTCTTTTAAAACCTTTGCAACATCAAGCGGTCACATGGCCTACCAGTGGCCAAGCACCTAGGTGCTTAATTTTTTGCCCCCCAAGCCCTAGAAGGGCAATTTTTTTCAAAAAGTTAACTTTCCACCAAGGTGTCAAAATTTTGCAAACGAGATATCAACATAAAGTTGGTTCCAAGCACTTCCTAATGGTGCAAGCCATTTTTTTAGATTTTTCCTTAGGTGAATTTTATCACCGATTAAAGTCATATTTTCCTTTTTGGACCTTTGAGCTCATAACTTTTTGCTAGATTATCCAATTTTCATGATTTTTATGACATTAGAAAGGTATCGAGGACCTCTACCATACTATCCATGTACTTTTTCCAGATTCAGCCATAGGTATCTTTTATTCAAATTTGTGCAAATTTGCATTATGGTTGATTACTTGGACTTACTTGTTGTACCCCAAATTAAAAAAATTTGCTACACTTAGGCATTTTGAAGAAATGGTTAAATATCTTGTTAAAATTGTCAAGAAAGGTCAAAATTGGGAATTTGCATGTCTTGCATGAGGGTCAAAAATTCAAAATTTTCAAAATTTGACGATCTGGGTCTGCTCAGAGCGACCCAATCTACAAAACCCAGATCTCAAGTTTTCGGCTCTAAATTTTAGGAAAATTTCTATTTTTAAAAACTTTCTAAAAATAGAACTTTTTTCTAGGTTTTTTTGGGTTTCTTTTCAAATGGATGCTGGCAAAATTTTCTAAAAATAGAAAGTTTGGCTTCCAGGGTTCAAATTGATTTTGATTGGCTTAAAATACTTCCTCATCAGGCCGGTCCAATCAAAATCATAAAAAGACCAGTTTTGCCCTAGTGGGTTTATTTTGCTTCTACAGAAGTTGTTTCAGGAGCTCCAAGGCCATTAATGGAGGTTGCTCAACTGCCAGGTGTCAAATTCAGAGTCTTAGGCACTGCACAAATCAAGAAGCGACAGAAGATGATCAAGAAACGAAGAACGAAGAATGAAGGTTGGAAAATCTTGAAAGCTGCAAAATTTTGGCCAACTTTGGAGAGTCCAGGTGCCCCAAACCAGTCTAGGCGCCTGGAATTCTTTGCCTTAGCCATTTTTCATGTCTCTGGTAGTCAAAGCAACGATGAGCATGAGGAACAAGAAAGGTGAAGAATTTGAAATTTGCAAAATAAAAACTAACACTGCCATGCATGGGTGCCCCAGCTAGCCAGGGGCGCCCAATCTTTCAAGAGGTCAAATGATGGAATTAGGGTTTGCTCATCCCAGCCAATGTTGCTCAAAATCCAGCAGGCTCTACAGTGAATTCATCAACAAGATCATCTTATTAGTCACTCAACCAAAATCTCAGATCGAACAGAGAAGTCTTGGCAAATGGCAAACTAGAAATCATGAAATTATCAAAAAATATTCTAATTCTAGAAGCCATGGGCGCTTTAGGTAGCCAGGGGCGCCTAGGGTTTTAGAGCACCAAATCCAGCAGTTAGGGTTTGCCAGATTAGTCAATGTCTTCAGAATTCTGCCAGTTTTCCATTGAATATCTTAGCCAGATCATCAGACTCGTCAACTACCGGCAAATTCAGATCAAACAGAGGACACAGCATGAGGTACAAATTTGAAGGTTGAAAACCAAGCAAAAATGGTTAAGTCTGGAGATGTTGGGCGCCCCAGGTAGCCAAGGGCGCCCAACCTTTTGAGTGCCTCAATGTTTGAATTAGGGTTTGTCACCTCTACCATTTTTCCTTTGGATTCATTCCAACTCTTCAACGGATTCAACGGTGAGCTTGTCAGAGTTGTCAATCACCAATTATCGAAAACAAAATGAAGGGATAAAATGAGAAAAGTCAAAAGCAAAGATGAAAATCTCAAGAAAAATTCTAACACTAGATGAGTTGGGCGCCCCAGATAGCCAAGGGCGCCCAAGGATTTGAGGCCCTAAAATCAGTTTTCAAGAGATAACACTCCCAGGAGAATCCCCCCCACCCCTCAGAATTCTCCGAGCTATCCAACGAGTCCAACCATCAGTTCAATGGACCTCCCGATCATCTCGAAACGAGAATTCATCAAAAAGATTGAAAACTGTGGTAAAACTTCAAGAACATAAAAATGGCTAACACTGGAAGCCATGGGCACCCCAGGTAGCCAAGGGCGCCCATGATTTTGAAGGACCAAATGAAGTTTTTATCAAAAGCAGCCTCTAAGATGATCTCGTCAGATTCACTTAGGTTCCGCAATGGATCAGTTGGCTAGTTCACAGCATCAACCTAGCATCTGGAATTCAAAATCAAACTGAGGTCAAAATCAAGCTAAATTTAGGAAAAATTCAAGAAAATGGCTAAGTCTTCCAAGAAGGGTGTCCAAGCTTTCATGCCTTAGAGAAATTTTTCAAAATTTCATCTTTCAACATAAAAAAAAGTGCCCAAGTTCAATGCACCTGATTTAGGGTTTCACAGTTCTAAATTTAGGAATCAAAGCAGTTCTCAACCTAAAAACTTATTTAAGATGGCTTTGTGCATTCATTCTTTACAATTTTTGCAGGTGGCATCCAAGGCAAGAGATCTTGGAGGCTTTTCTCTTTTGTAGAAGGTTGTTTTTGGTTTTGCAGGTGATCTTGGAGGCTTGAGTCCTTGAGTGACTCAACAATGGTATTTAGTTACTTATTTCACATTATCAGTTTAATGTCTGTCAAGTTTTTGTTTTCCTTCCACAGTTGTTTTAAAGACTCCAACTGCTAGCTTCTGGGGAATCTTTGTACGTCCCGGTTTGTGCAATGAGTGGTTGATCAGATATAGAATATCAGATGAAAGTTTCTTTAAAGCTCTGAATTGGAATTGTAGAAACGTTCTCTTTTCTCTGTTACAGTGAGACAGCCCCTCATAACATGTGCACTAAGTAAGTGTAGCTGAGAGAAGAGTACAACATCATTGTTCCAATTCAGAGCATCAAAGAAAATTTCAGATGATAGTATAATATAGATAGATGTGTGTGGGTATACATATATATGAGCTGAGATGACTTTGAACATCACTTAGGCCAGAATGATGTAACTATGACCTATTTAGAGGAAGTTCACTTGTTCAGAAAAAGTTCCCGAAGTATTGTTCGATGTCTAGAATATGTATTTAGCCCTGTGAATCCATTTTATCAACATCTATTTCCCATCCCCGCTACACACTGAGGAAAACAAAGGTGGGGTTACTTCATACAAAATGTTCAAAACATTGGCATTACAGCATTGTACTTATCCCACTCTAGTTTTTAGAATTTACAACATCCTCTTATTATTTTAACTCCCTTTACACTCCTATCCTTGTGTTATCAATATACAGTTGTTAAGCACGTAAAAATAAATTACCCTATATTGCAATCCGGTGGCATTTACCAATTCTAAAGGGTAATACCCCGTGGGCAAAACCAGTATGTAAAAACAATCAGTAACAAATCCTACATTAAGCCAATCCACGGGCAAAATCAGTATCTAAAATAACCTGTAACAAATTCTACTTTAAATATGATTAGGGCCAATTCACAGTCCTTGAGAAGCTAATATAAAAAAATATGGATACAACTGAGTCAGATAGATATTAGCGTCTCTGCCCTCGTGTAGTTGGTTACAACATGCTGGGTAAGTATTACAGCTATATCAAAAGTCTACTTCAGCTAAGCCGCCACAATTAAGGGAGTTTATTCTGTCAAAAATATCCAGTCTCTGGAAATTTGTGCCTTCGTGGATGGTGACACAACATCATCCTCACCAATACTTCAGTATTCTTAGTCATAGCTATTTAAAATAGCATTCTATTAATAAAACCTTGATAGAACTTAATTCAGTATACTACACAAGATGGCAGTCCACAGTACCTACAAGTTTACTTTTTAAGGCCTTTATTAGGTTAAGGGTTGCACTGCATTTGAAATTACACTTGTGAGCTTCATTTAGTTTACATATTCCCAATAAAGAGTAAAACTGAGTATTTTAACTCACACTTCCCGACGAAAGAACCGATGCTATAGATAATGCAATGCTCGGCTTCTCTGCAACCTGTGAACATGTGTCGTTTGATTAATATTATAAACAATTGGTATACGAATATGGTTACGGACAGAAACAAATTTTCTGAGCATAAGCTTACCATGAGTACAGTTGGCGCCATGTTCAAAATTAAAGATTGTCTCTTCAAACCCTGTTGCAAAGAAAATTATTCACTTTCTGCTGTTCAAACCTCTGTGTTTTCATATGTATTCTTCAGTTTGTAAAGAACTCGCAAGATATATTATATTTAGGAGATAACTCTACTCTCCTCTCAGTTACAAGCAGGATAGAGCAGAGCGTTAGGTTTTCACAGTGTATATCACTCATAGCTGTTTGTTTGTCTGTCTTTTTTTTGGAGGGGCTGTAAGCGGTTTGCTTGACTAGTGTGACGATAAAAGGTCCACATTTTATACTTTTCCCCTTTACTTTGAATTCACTTCAATTGAGTTGTTTTATAGTAATAATTAGCATATGTAGTGTATTTTAGTATAGAAATTGGTAAATAATTTGAATTTAGTTAGATTTTATTTGTATATTGTGAGTTTTGATTTGTTTGTTTAAATATTTATTATTTAGGGTCAAATTTGTATGTTTAAAAATGATTGAAAATTTATAAAATTTAAAATTAAATATAGGTCCAAGTTAACTCTTTTTAATTAATTGTTATGGGTCTATTAAAGTGTAAATTTTATTAATTTGTCTGTTAGGATGTTGTATTTAAAGACAAATCTTAATTCATTTGATTGATAGAAGAATATTTAAAAGTCAAAATAATAGAAAAAAGAGCTTACACTAGAACATTAGCTTACATCCACATCTTAAGCATTATTGCATATTTGTTTCTTATTTTCAATCATGTGTACAAAATAGTTGAACTACAACAACGTCAATTTGACCAAAGAATAGTATTACTTTCCTAGAAAACTTCTAAAAATTGTCTATTAGCACCATCCATTTTCAAATTGCAATATTCAGACATTAAGACAAGCAAGCCCCTAGTGTTATTGTATCCATACAACATTTTCATTTTCAAACTTTAGATCTACAAGTAGGGTTTAGATTTGTAGGCGTGGAAGCAAACCAAAGTAATAACCAAACAATTCATTGATTAAAGGCAAATGATTGATCATCTCCCAAGGCACTAATAAATTGGTGAACCAAAATAGGACATCTAGCACAACAAACATTCATCAAGTTTAGAGCTAAGGACGACTCATTTATTTATTTAAATTTCATGTGTTTATTTAAGTAGCTTAATCAATCCTAGGTCAATAATTTTCTAGATTTTATTTTTATTTTTTGTGAATTAATTTGTCCTGGTAGGGCTTCATCCTTGGACCTTAGGGTTTTGAATCTATTTTTTTCCAATTATTCAACTTGCATTTTCAAATATGATTATGGTTTTAATCCACCCATATGTGTATTTATTGCTATTAGTGTGATTAGGTTTGGTTTTATATTGTGTGAATCTCTTTGATCTTGCCCACTCACCCTTACTTGGCCTTAGGGTTTATTGCTTCTTTTAATTTTTAAATTTGATTCCTTGCTAAATTTCTAACTTTATTTTAGACCTAAACCTTTTTATACATTTTTCCTTTTTTGTAGGGTTATACCTTATATTTGGGCAAGTGCAAAAAGATGGGGGGCCAAATTGTGGCCAAATTTTCAAAAAATATTGAAAGCCTATAATGTGAGCATGTTATAATGTGCTCGCATTATGGCTCGGTGTGACTGAGCCTAAGGCTCAGTCACATCAAGCCTATAACGCAAGTGCATTATAGCTTATTAAAACAAAACCAAAAAAAAAGCAAACCACATCATTTCATTTTCACTGTGTTTTTTGTTGCTCATGGCCAACAAACCTTGTATTTGCACACTCACATTTTGGAAGGAGCAAAATTTGCAATTTCTTCATCAAATTGTTGCAATTTCGTTTCCAGGATGCCGCCACGTCGACGGGGAGGTCAAATAAGTAAGCATTTTTTTTGTGAATTTGTTGTTAAATAGGTAATTTTAGGTTGTTTTTTATATTCATTTATTTAATTTGTAGATGTTAATCAACCTAAAAACCCTCCTCAAAATCCTCAACAACCACAGTAAGAAGCACATAAACAAAATCCTCAACAACCACAACAATAAACTCCTCCACCAATTCCTCAACATCCTCTTGGTACTCAGCAAAATTTAATGGGGGAAATTGAAAACAACAAAAAATAGATTGAGGAGTTAATCACAAGGTTGAACGATCCTTTAAGTTCAATTATGGAAAGAAGAACACTTGTGAGTCCACTTCAAGACATGTCAACACATGTAGATACAATCAACAAACAATTAAGTGGTTGGGAAAATAGGAGGTAGGCATGGAGGATTTTTTATGCGGATAAATTATCATATAAAGAAGTAAAAGATGAAAAAAATACAAAATATGATTTGTGCTCACTATTCACTGACCCACACACAAATCAAAATCTTGACCATAATGCCAAGAGGTTTCCTATCCATTGGTGCCACCACCAAGGGATTAAGAACAATTTTTGGGATAGGTGGTGGATGGTTTTTAACTATCCACCATGCAACAATAGCAAAGTCCCCCAATATTTCTTGAGGAAACTCTATTGTGAGTTCATCCTCAACAAAATCCCCAACTATTTTGATATGAGGGACTTTTAGGGGAGAGGTGGAGGGTTGGAATAAGATAGACCAAGTGCACGTCAAGATCCTCAACAGCAATGGAGACGAGCTCTCACTAGGTCGACTCGTGAGCACGTCATTATCCCTTCCATCATGAAGGAGAGTGTTGAGGTGGACACTTTGCAATCTATCAACTCTTTGACCCAAAGTATCATCAAGCATGCCAATCCTATAGTACAACGCCACCTAGGGGAGACTTCAAGGGGTAGGCTTCCACCCTATTCTTGTTAGGTTTATGGGTCGGTTTAGTTTAATGATTGTAATAAAATTTTAGGGTCACAGTGTTGATACTAGATACACCGGCCCTCCACCTGTTTATTAATCCATTGAATCTACCGCTAAGGTATGTAACTAGTAAACAATTATAAATATTACATGTGAATAACATTTTTATATGAATGGTATTCTAATATTTGATTTTGGATGTTGAATAGACTAATATTGGAGGTTTCGCAGGAACACCTCCCAGTGCCAGTGGAGTTGTACAAACCTTCACGCAGGTAATAGAATAAAGAGTTTAACTAATGAATTGTACTTAATATATTTGTGTAGTTTATATTCATATCATTGATTACATTGCATTGCACATCTTTCAAACTCAAAGCATACTTCACATTGCATAACTAATAACTAGATTTTGATAGATGACGAAATTTCAATTACATTATAGTTGTTTAGAAAGTCAACATAAGTAGTGATGCAATTACTTCACATAGCATAAGTAATAACTAGGAGCAGCTGTCAACTGCATTTTCTTGTCATGGCATTACATGAGACCACTTTTTATTGAGGCATTTTTCAAACAATTCACTGCCTTGTCTATGCCATGGATGCTTGGAAAAAATCTATGAAATAATAATAGTAAGCAATAGCATAGACAACACAATAATTTGTTTGAAAAAATGCCTCAAAGAAATGTGCTCTCATGGTGATGCCCATCACCATGAGACCCAATTTCTTTGAGGCATTTTTTCAAATAGCTCACCGCATTTTCTATGCTACTACATTGTCCATACATGTCTACCAAAGCATTTTATCAAACAATTCACTTCCTTGTTGCTATGGCTAAAAGCCTAAAATAGGTTATTTCCAAAAAATTATGGATGCTTGGGAAAAATCTATCAAAGCATAATAGTAAGCAATATTCTTAAGGCAGTGAGTAGTTTGAAAAAATGCCTCAAAGAAATGTGGTCTCATGGTGATGGAATGGCTTCCATCACCATGAGACCACATTTCTTCGAGGCATTTTTTCAAACTACTCACTGCCTTAAGAATAGAAACCAAGCCTTTAGCCAAAATTCCCCTCCAAATTCATTTCAAGGTCCTCATCTGCATCCTCGATTTACCAATCCATGGAACCTTCCACCCCTTATTCCACTTGTTCATATCCCCACCCCTCCCTCTTCATGTCATGATTACCCTCCATCTCATAACCAAGATCACACTATACCATCCACCCCATCCCAGCATAATACCATAGAGAAGGCAATGAACTATTTGAAAAAATGCCTCAAAGAAATGTGGTCTCATGGTTGTGGAATTCCACAACACATTTGTTTGTCATGACATTCCATCACCATGAGACTGCATTTCTTTGAGGCATTTTTTCAAACAATTCATTGCCTTCTTTATGCTACCACATTTTTCATACATGTCTACCAAAGCATTTTATCAAATGGTTCACCGCCTTGCTACTATGGATAAAAGCCTAAAGCAGGTGCTTTTGAACAAGCTATGGATAGGGAAAATAGTAAGCATGGTAGTAAGAAATATATAGTTTAATAAGTAAAAAAATTGTTCATTATCTCATACATTATAAGCCATGAAGTGCATCTTTATTGTAGTTTTTGTGATTGAATAATTTGTTGTTTTATTTTTAGATGTTGCAAGCGGAAACACCTCTATATGTTCATAAGGCAATAGAGATTGGTGTTTCTTCTACTATAAACTCCTCGATGCCTCTCACGAGGGTATGAGGCAAATTACTAAATTTCAATTTACATTCATTGTTATAGCTGTTAGTTAGTGAAAAATCAAACAGTTATTGATTCGTAGTTTAATTTCTCTTTGGATGGTTTCTAAAAGGCTTTAGCACACCATAGTATGGGCATTCAAATATTTCCCTCGAGGAGAGTGATCATCTAGTGGTGGTAAGTGATTATTTTGTTAAATATATCATTTTTATAATATAATTTATATATATATATATATATATATATATATATATATTAATGTCTTTACTTGTTATTGTAACAAATAAGGCTTGATCAAGAACTAAACCCTATGAGGAGCACCAGGAGCACTCCTCGACCTCAGAGTAAACAAGTGACAGACTTATCACCATGTGACCGACAAGCAAAGGGCAAGAGTTTGTTTCGAGGGCCTGAAGGGCAATGACTTTTGATTCCAGGGCCCTTTGTTGTATGCCTATATGGAATTTTTGTACATATTTTGTATTGCATATATTTCACACTGTATGCCTATATGACGTTCTTGTAAGCCTATATGGCTATTTTGTATATATTTTATACTTATGTTGACATAAATTGATGTATGCCTACATGGCTATTTGGTTAATGCAATTTTTTTTATCGATGGTGTCCATATTTTGCATTATAAATCCACAGTTCAATAGATATTAGTTACGTGTATACTTTGTGAGTTATGTGTATTCCAATGTATACTTTGCGACTTACGTGTTTTCATGCGTATACCTTGTATTCATGCATATACTCTGTATTAATATGTATACTATGCATTCATGTGTATACTTGAAGGATCACATGTATTTGAGTACTTGTGCTTCACTTATTCACATGTATGCTTCACTTATTCACGTGTATACTTATTAATTGGTTATCCCTAGCATTGCTCATTGTTTTCCTTCATGGTTTGTCTTCAATATTTATTTATTTATGCTAAACAACTTTATTAGTTGATGCTAAACAACTTCAATATTTTCAAAAATGATTCACCAACGATGTATCATTTACTTATGTGCTAATTCAATATGGAATCCAAGGAAGAATTTAAAAGGGATAAAGGTAGGAGGAGAGGGAAGATAGATATTTATAGTGTAACCTATTGTACCTTATCTATACAAACCTCTAATGGCTCTTGTATGCTTTGCTATTTTGTTTTATACTTTTCATATCCCATTTTCATAGGTGGATCATCACTTCTCTCAATTTTTTTCCTTCTATTCTAGGTCCTCACCTCTACTTGTGGTATTCTAAAATAAGCTCTAGTTTGTGGTGGGCACCCACTAAGATTCAATTTCTTCTAGGACATTTGATATGATTGTGAAGGAGTGGGAATAGGGGTTGTAATATCTCATATATCAACATATATTTATACCTCTTCTTTGGGCTATTTTTAGCTTCTACTTATAGTTGAGGCTCTAGTATCAACATATATTTATACCTCTTGTTCATGATTCTCTTTAGCTAGGTCATAAGCCACCATGTGGGCTCTTATTTCTATTGACCTATGATTAGGTTTAGCTATAAATCTTTCAATTTTTTCTAGAATCTTGAAAAATTTCCTCTTTACAACAACCATATTGTTGTAAGGGCAAGGAGGATAATTAAAAAATGTATTTCCCTTGCTATACTTGAGGATGATCGTACAAAATTTAAGATTCATGTAGCCTTCTCATTTGTGATTAGAGCCATAATAGGAATAAAAAAGTTACCTAAATACTAAATATTAATAATAATCAATTCAATGTATGAGATCCACATAGTAATTGGATCATAACCCGTTCAAGAACAAAAAGGTTTAGGCTTTCCTCAACTATTTTGACACCTAGATGTTTAACCTCTTTCATGCAATCATATGCTTTTGGTGTGGAAAACTCAGATTTGTCAACTGTCATGTGAATCTTTCTCTTTTCCTTTGTTTTGCATGTCATCATAAGGGATTGAGCCGATTGAACGTAGCTCGGAGTGATTTGGCGTATTTGGGTGTGAAAGAGGACTATTCCTAGCATAAACTTACCCATCTAGATGCATTGGAATAGTCTGTTTGGTTGTACAAGTTGCACCACTTTACAACTTTACACTACTTGCATTTGACAACTTTTTCCTCATCTAAAAAGTTGTCACCATGGGAAAACGCCTCTAAGATAGAAAAAACCCAGAGAGGTTATTGTAGAGGGGCCCAACACAATCTTGTAGCCTTAGACAAAGAGTTTGTAAGCATCATGGTTTTCGAGTAATAGTTTGTCAAAGATTGCAGTCATTTTTCACTTTGGACTCTTAAGGGATCGAATCGGTTGAACGTAGCTCAGAGTGACTCAACGTGCTTGGGTGTGAAAAAGGACCATTCCTAGTGTAAACGTACCCATATGAACGTGTTGGAACATTTTGTTTGGTCACACAAGTTGCAAAACGAAAGTTGCACCACTTTGCAACTTTACATTACTTGCATTTGACAACTTTTTCCTCAAATGAAAATTCGTCACCATGGGAAAATGCCTCCAAGATAGAAAAAATAAGAGAGATTATTGTAGAGGGTCCCAACATGATCTCGTAGCCTCAAATAGAGAGTTTGTAAATGTCACAGTTTCTAAGTAATAGCCTGTTGAAGATTGCAGCCATTTTGCACTTTAGACTCTTAAGGGATCGAGTCGGTTGAAGGTAGCTCAGAGTGATTCGGTGTGTTTGGGTGTGAAAGAGGACCATGACTAGTGTAAAGGTACCCATCTAGACACATTAGAACAGTCTGTTCGGTCACACGAATTGTAGGAACGAAAGTTGCACCACTTTGTAACTTTACACTACTTGCATTTGACAACTTTTTCCTCAAATAAAAATTCTTCACTACGGGAAAACACCTTAGAGATATAAAAAACCAATAAAGGTTGTTGTAGAGGGGCCCAATGTGATCCTGTAGCCTCAAACTGAGAGTTTATAAGCATCACAGTTTTTGAGTAATAGTTTGTCAAAGATTTTAGTCATTTTGCACTTTGGACTCTTAAGGGATCAAGCTAGTTGAATGTATCTCAGAGTGATTTAGTGTGTTTGGGTGCAAAAAAAAGCCATGCATAGCATAATTGTACCCATCAGAATGTGTTGGAACAATCCATTTGGTCACACGAGTTGTAGAATGAAAGTTGCACCACTTTGCAACTTTAGAATGCATGCATTTGACACTTTTTCAATCAAGTGAAAACTAGACACCACGGAAAAATGACTCTGAGATTAAAAAAAAAATTGAGAGACATTATTGTAGAGGGGCCCAACATGATCCTATAGCCTTAGATGGAGAGTTTTTAAGCGTCACATTTTCTGATTAATAGGCCATCGAAGATTGCTGCCATTTTGCACTTTGGACTCTTAAGGGATCGAGCCTATTAAACGTAGCTCAGAGTGATTCGGCGTGTTTGGGTGCAAAAGAGGACCATTCCTAGCGTAAACGTACCCATTCAGACGTGTTGGAACATTTTGTTTGGTCGTACGAGTTGCAGAACAAAATTTGCACCACTTTGCAACTTTACACTACTTGTATTTGACACTTTTTCCATCAAGTAAAAACTGGACACCACAGAAAAATGACTCTGAGATAACAAAAACTGAGAGAGTTTATTGTAGAGGGGCCCTACCTAATCTTGATGCCTCAAACGAAATGCCTGTAACTAACACGGTCTCCGAGTAACAAGCCATCAAAGATTGTTGCCCTTTTGTAATTTGGACTCTTAAGGGATTACATTGCATGAGCATAGCTCAAACCAATTTGGTGTGTTTGGGTGTGAAAGAGGACCATATATAGCCTAAACGTACCCATACAAATGCATTGGAACTATTGATTCAATCATATGAGTTGCAAAATGAAAGTTGAACCACTTTGCAACTTTGCACTACATACATGTGACATTTTTTCCATCAAGTGAATATTACAGTCAGAGAAATATGAAAATATTTGATGATTCATCTGCAAGCTTAGATCTATATGTGGAATAGAGGAGAGAAGAATCAAATGGTTTTACAAATCAAAATTCTAAAGCCCAGGATCATGACTAGAATAAGGGATGTTGAAGATCATATGTCAAAACAAAGAACTAAATATAATTGCATTATTTTCTCATCTCCTTCACTGGCTAGCTATAATTCTTTGAAATATTCACATGCCTCTAAAGAAGGATGATCTATACAAAGATTCCAAAATGAGAGGAGTAGTTTATAAAAATATTTAAAGAGACTGTAAGGTATTTGCAGATGAAATATTGTAAAGTAGAGATTAGAAGGGCAATGAACTACAGACACAAGTATACAATAGTCAAACTTGGAAGTGGTATTCATTTCTTTTTTATGTAATTATGCAATTCAAAATTCTTCATCAATCATTATAGATATGCTCATTTCTATTCTATTTGTTGTTACCAAATGCATTTCTACTACTTTTTCATCGGAACTATGTTTTTGGTTTCAAAATATTAGTAAATATCATTACAAATGTTTGAGGGCAACAATAAATCTTTACTAGGGAACTAGATCCCAAACTTAATTACAAATATTAGATGACAACCATGAATTTTTAGTTGGAAAACATGTGTGAAGAACTTGTGGGGTACTTGAGTTAATTCATGTTACTTGAACAACATCTAACAACTCATACATGCTTCTATTACTTGTAAATGTGATTACTTTTATGACATGTTGACATTATTTTATGACATTATGCATAAAAAATGTTTAAAAAATGAACTTCTTAAATGTTTATGTGAATAGATGGTATGCTATATTGATATTGATATAATCATTAGATTGATTTTTTTTAATAAATGATTTTTTTATAATAAGTTAGTCAAGTGGTGCTAGTTATAATAGGGAGAGAATAAAAGAAGAAAAAGAATGATTGGTAACCATCAATGGCTATTATACTCACTATATTAATAAAATGAGATTTATTTGGCAGTCCTAATTCTTATATGTGTGCTACAATTGTCTAATTTGCTTCATACGTCAATATGACACCCAAGTGCTTTTACTTGTAGGCACAATGTTTTCTCAAAACTATCAAGTGGTAATACAAAATCATGAGAAAAAAATCAACCTATGTGAATTCCAACACCCCACTTAAATCAAATATTCAATCAATGTGCCCCATTTTCATGCACACAAACTCAGCTTATAAGATTCTCTTACAATAACCAAAAATAGGATTCAAAGATGCCTTAGGTACTCCGTTCTCATAGATCTTTTGTAATGTCACTCATACATTCTAGATGCTCTTATAATGTCTATATCATAGGTGTTCATGATGAGGTTAACTTCAAATGTATAATTTGAAATTCCCTCACTAAGCTTGACACACACTTTTATAATATCTACATCATTGGTGGTCATGATGAGGTTAACTTCAAATGAATAATTTAGTACCATCTAATAGGTCTAGATAATGGTTTAGTTTTTGTTGTTTTTATACCTGCTTTAAGATACTTTTAAACATATTCTCCAAACAATATTCCTACATTATGCTATTCTTTTATATCCATTATGCAGACTTGAACCTTAATTGTGATGATGGAATTATGGTTATAATATATATTATATTGGTTTATATGAATGAATGTATGGAATTTTGATGGAATACTATGAATTAATTATGATAGTTATCCTCATGTACATGTTTTGCAGAATTAATTTGTTTGTAGCTCAAAAGGAACCATAGCGCATTAGTTATGACATGAACCCATAGCAAAAGGGATGACTGGACACCAAAGCAAGGGGGGCTCCAGGTTAAGTTGAACGTGATGGTTGTTGATCAAAGGCTCTCAATGAAGATTGGAAGTGCGCTATTATGACCGGTTTAATAAACATTGAAGAGGAGGTTTCCTTCACTGATGGAATTTTGACAAGTGGTTATCTATTTGCATACAGTTATGTAAATAGTTATGATAGGATTTCTCCTTTCTTTTCAGTTATAGGTTGAATAATTCAGATCTTAATTCCACACTCTATTATTTAGGAGTGGAGTTAATGATTTCAGTTAGTTGTTGCTTTCAATAATGATTCCATCAACCTGTATATAGCTATTGGTCGAATTCGTAGGATAGATAGTCAGTTTTTATTAGTTTTAAGTTCCAGTTACTTTCAGTTTCAAGACATGAAAAATATTCCAAATGATTGAGTCCAATATGTGGAAATATCTTTTGTAATCTTTTACAATATGCAATTAATGGAGTTAATCTTATGGGATGCATAAAATCTATTAGTTAGATTACGTTCAGCTAAGTGGGAACAATTACTTGAGCAGGCCACTCAAGGTATTTTTCTTCACTTCATCTTTCAGTTGTTTATTTTTGTTAAGAGTTGTTATTAGTTTATCATTATTCATGAATCATATGCAAGTTAATTGAGGTTTCATTTCTTGCTTATTATGAATGAATGTTTGTGAATATGAATGTGCATGTAATAATTATTAGTAACACTCTAAAGGATAGTTCAATTGAATAATTAGTTTTTATCAAGTTTTAGTTAACATAGTATCAGTTTATTAGTAGGAGTTCAGTTATAGTCTTTACTGTAGGTACCCGTAGCGACTAGTTCTAGTTTATGCTTTTACTATTTTATAGTTTTGTGAATTTCCAACAAATAGAATAACTTAGGTAGGGTAGTTTAAGTAGTTTAAAGTTCATGAAGGCATATATAATGTTGCACCATCATAAGCTTACAAGCCTTGGGTTGATAATTTAATGTAGTCTTAAGCAATGTGAAGTGGGTTGTTCAGCTAGTTAACCCTCTTAATTGAGTAGATTCTACTAAGTTTACAATAAATTAGCTTAGACTCAACATTTTTGGTGCCATTTTCTAGGGATGGTGCTATCTTCATAGACTAGTTTTTATAGTTTTCATAGTTAATTTCTCTTTTCAAGCATTAGGATTGTTAGGTACCATCTTTTTCAACACCAAGATACTAACATTGTGTAGGACCGTTGAATTTAAAGTCATATTTCATGTATACAGAGGTAGAGAGACCCTTTGGGTAGGTTCCTTCCTTCCACATTTCAAGAAGTTGCAAAAATTAGTGACCATAATACTCAGAGTGAAGGTACCACTCAAGAAGACATTTCCTTCTCACCAACCTCTAGCATACATACAAAAGGAACATATTGCACCATGGGTGATGCAATAGATGATGATGATGCCTGACCAACATTTGAGTTTCCTATTACTGACCAACAAAGGGCTATAGTGCTGAAGAACATTCCTCCTTTGACCTTGCTAGTTTTCTATGGGTTAATGATTGAACACCCAGATAAATTCCTCTTTGAATTTGATGTCTTATGCAGAAGTTATGACTATACTTCTAATGCACATAGGTTAAATATTTTTCCTGCCACTCTCAAAGATGAAGCTTTGAGATGGTTTATGGGATTAGGTAAAGATGTTGTTCCTAATTGGGACACCATGAAGACATTGTTTTTGGAGAAGTATTAGGACTATTGTAGAGGACCTGACAGGATGAAAGATGATATATTCTTGTATAAGAGTGAATTTTCACCCTAGGTGCAATTCCCCTTTTTTCCTTTATCCACCTTGGAAAACCAAAGTCAAAGGCTTAATTCCACTAAGGCTCATTGATGGCAGTCTACTTGGCACCTGTTTTGTGTGTCGGTGGAGGCGTTTCTAACGAGGACGCTCACGCGGTGCGTAGACCTCTGTGTGGCACACTTACGTCCCTAGAAAATTCATGTGGCTGAGCTAGCAGAGGTGTTACTCTTCCCATTGGCAATGAAGTTGTAACACCTCCTTCGGCCGGCCGACCCAAATATGGTCGTTTTTCTTCATTCTCTCTTCAAATTCATCCCTTCAACATTCAATCCAACTTCTTCACAACTCTTTAGCAGATCAAGCCTTCATTCTTGCACACTTCAAGCTTCCATACTCATACTTTGGCATCCATTTTCACTCACTTCCAAGCATTCCAAGCACACCATTGCAGCAAAAGCTTCACTCTGTCAACTCAGTAGAGCACATTTGGGACCACACCATTGTAGTAGAGGCTTGAGTTCCTCTCATTTCTCCCCCAAGTAGCCTTGAGTGCTCTTGGTGGAGGTGGTAAGCTTCCCTCTCCTCTCCTCTATCATTTGGTTGAGTAGCATAGTACTATTTTGTAGTGCTTGTGTTCTCTTTACTTTATTGCTTCTTTATCTTGTTTCCTTGGTTGTCTGTGGAGGTGGAAACACCTAAATGAGGGTCTGACTGAGGCAAGCCCCTATACAGCCACCCAATGTTTTCCCTCTTGTTGTGTGTAGGTGCACGTGTGGTGAGAAAGATTAGTTGGAAAATGAGTTTCTTGGTGAGATCCTTCTTACTCTCCTTAAATTCACTTTTCTACTTTATAATATTAGAGAATATATTGTTTATTTACTTGTCACATTCTGGCCTTTTAGTTGAGTAGCTAGGATGTTAGTCGCTTTGGGTGAGTTCAACCTTGTCTCTGCTGTCGTCTGACTGTACAGACTACAACGCACTTTCGAGACGCCAGTGTGTCGTGCTGTCGTTTAGAGTCTGCGTTGACGTCCTCGGGTAGAGAGTTCCTTGAGGTGCAAAGTTGAACCCAAAAACTAACTCGCCTAGCCCCACCTTGCAATTCAAGATTGTAGAGTGATTGTAGGACCTCATAATCCTCGTCATTCGCATCCTCATACCCTCATACATTCACTAAGCTGAGGTAAGTTAGGGCAGCCTCTCGCATCTTGACCCTCCGTGACCTAGGGTCTTGCATGCGGTGGTCCCCCTCTCTTACAATTCTAAATGACACAAAAGGATGATGAGCCTTTAGATGATTATGTTGATAGATTTCAATTTTCTCTAAAGAAAAACCCCCATAACAAGTTGTCAAAAGAGTCTCGCAAGTTAGTCTTTTTGAGGGGAGTTAATGAAGACTACATGGATGCCTTGAACCTCATTTTCTAGGGAGATATTTCTCAGTTACCATTTTTCATCTACATTTGTAAGGCTTGTAGAAATTATTCTGGGACCTTCACAAAAAGGCCAAGAGGATATAGAACATCAATTCTTGGTAAATCATCTACTAGGGTTTCAAAAGTAGAGTTGAGCAATCTATTATCCAACATAAGGAGGATATAATCAGTCATTTGGAAACTCAGTTGGATACTCTCCACATTAAAAAAAAGCAGGAGGAAACCGAGGGTATGCTCACTGAATATTGTCCAAGCTGTAGGCAAAGAAAAGCAAATTGTAAATGCAAAAGAGTGGCCAGTATCCAACAAGATAAAGTTGAGAAACCTGATTTCCAACCTATTGAAGGATATGATGGATAGCTCTTTTAAATAGCACAAAGGAGTCCATGGCAATAGAGACAATGTATTCCACAAGACCCCCTTAGCTTTAATTCATCCTTTCCTATTAGGAACCAAAACTTTTCTGCTTAGAACTCTCAACCCTGGCAAGTAAACCAAAACCAGTGGCAGAACCCTCAATAGTGGCCACAAGCCCAGCCAAATTGGAACCAACAGCCAAATCCTTGGCCAAAGTAGAATTTTCAAGGTTCTAATTACAATCCACAACAACCAACCTTTTAGAATCAATGGTAGCCTCAACGGCATAAAGGTCGGCAATGGCAATAACAAAATATGAACTATCAGTAGCCTATGCTCCCTCCTCCACAATAGCAACAAGCTCTGATGCCTCCATCAAACCCTGTATCCCAACCACCCAAGCAACAAAAAATACCTACCCAACCTACACCTATCCCTAACACTAAACATATTCAGTGGGCTTATACTAACGAAGCTATGCAATACCCCACTTATGGGGTAGAGGTGAGTGATGTCTACCTTAGATTAGGAAAACAACTTGTTGGACCTTCATCTCCCAAAATTATATAAATGGACGACGAGGAACCTATAGTTGAGGCTTCTGATAAACCATCTTTGGAGCTTGAACCAAATCCGGTACACCAAACTACTTCAAATCCCAAGCCACCTTTTCCTGAATGCCTAGTTATGCAAAATCATCACACACAAGCTAAGACAAACCTTTTAGGATAATTGAAATATGTGATCATCAAAATTATGCTTATCCAAGCTATCAAAGACATCCCTATCTATACCAAAATTGTAAGGGATCTATGTCTTAAGAAACCAAGTAAGCAAAGAAAAGATCCACAGACAATCCATGTCTTGGGAAATCTTACAAACATCATGTTAGGGAACATTATAGTCCCTAACTATACAAATCTTGGCAGTCCAGTTGTGGACACTAAAATTAATGGGATTCTCATTAAGAATACTTTGATAGACTTGGCGGTAGCCATCAATGTCATGACAAAAGAAACAATGCAGTTGCTTTAGTTAGTTAACCTGAGGCCCACACAAACTGTTTTGCAATTAGTTGATAGATCCACGGTTAAGCCTGAGGGGATTATTGAAGACCTAGTCATTGCATTGTATTCTTGGGAATACCCTACAAACTTTATAGTATTGTAACCCAAAGTCAATCTTGCGAGTTACCCACTCATCCTAGGCAAGCCTTGGTTGGCAACAACTGATGCATTTATAGGTTGTAGGTCTGGTAAAATGATAATATCCAATGGGACAATTACAAAGAACCTAGTTCTTTATCCACCTTCCCAACCATATGTAGACCTTGAGCACACCATTTGGCTCAATTTGGGTGAAGAGGAGGAAGATAACTATTCTCTTCAGAAATTGATGACTATAGAGCACAACCCCTTATTGGATGACCAGGATGAAGATGAGCTCATTACTCACATAATCCAAAATGACTGTGGCAAGAGCCTACAACAATAGGACCGCCTCATATGCCTACAAGACCCCCTGCAAAGTATTATACTAGTCGATTCTATAGAAGAGATATCACAACTATTTCATTCATTACTACCTCAATAATGTTTACCCATCGTACCAAGCCTTGATCTCTCATCAGTTCAAGAGTCATCAAAAGAATTGGAAATCATGCAAGGAAGGAAGTTGAATATTAATAATGCCTTGATAGAAGACCAACAAAATTCTTTACAATCAGTGCTACAGGCACACTCAACAGCATATGCATGGAATTGCCACAATATGAAGGGCATAGATCTTGATCTATGCATGCACATGATTTACATTAATGATGGTTATAGACCTATTCGACAACCATAGCGACATATGAATCCTACTCTCAGGGAGATAGTGAAAGCTGAGCTACAAAAGCTCCTTGATGTAGGTTTTATCTATCTAATCTCAGATAGTGAATGGGTATCACCTTTGGTAATTGTTCCCAAGAAAGGTGGGAAATGGACAGTCACTAGGAAGGATCATTTTCCTCTACCTTTCATTGATCAGGTACTCGAATCACTAGCTGGGAAGAAGTACTTCTCATTTCTTGATGGTTTCAATGGTTATAACCAGATTAAAATTGGTCTAGAGAACCAAGACAAGACAACATTTACATGTCCTTGGGGGACTTATGCTTGCTATGTTCTTCCCTCTACCCTATGCAATGCTCCATCCACCTTTCAAAGAGTAGTACTCAACATATTTTCTGATTATGCACATGATTACATGGAGATATACATGGATGACTTCACCACTTGTGAAAGTTATGAGGAAGCTCTCAATAACCTGGAAAAAGTGTTAAAAGGGTGTAAGGAACACAACCTATCATTCAACAATGAGAAGTGTTTCATGATGATGACACAAGGAATAGTATTGGGACAGTTTATATCCAGCACAGGAATCCAGGTTGATCCACACAAAATTGAGATAATATCTACCTTACATGTTCCTAAAAAACAAAGAGATATTAGGAGCTTCCTTGGTCATGTAGGCTACTACAAGCAATTTATCAAATATTTTAGTAAGATTGTTGCACCTTTATTTGTTTTTTTGAGTAAGGACATTGAGTTTGAATGGACCTCTGAGTGTTAACACTCCTTTGAAGAACTAAAGAAAGCTCTGAATCAAGCACTGGTGTTGAGAGGACCTAATTAGACTCTCCCATTTCACATACATGCAGATGATTCAGACTTTTCCATTGGTGGAGTCTTGGGTCAGAAGGATGGCAACAAGGAGTATGGAATTTATTATATCAACAAGAATCTTCAAGGGGTAGAATTAAACTACACTGTAACATAAAAAGAAATGCTTGTTATAGTTTATGCTATTAATAAATTCAGACACTATATTATTGGTTATCCAGTATTTTTCCATATACATCACACAACAATCCGATATTTGATGAACAAGCCCGTAGTTGGAGGAAGATTGGTAAGATGGCTACTTCTCTTACAAGAATTTGACATTACCATTGTAGACAAACCTAGTAAAGAAAATGTGATGGCGGATTTCCTATTAAGACTGCCAACACAATCAACTGAAGGAGTGGTGGATGATTCATTTCCTAATGAACACTTGTTTTCTTTGCAAGTACAATTACCCTAGTATGCAAATATTGCTAATTATTTGGTCATAGGGAAAATTCCACCACATTTCTCACCAAGAGAGAAAAGACGACTAGTTCACAAATGTTTTCTTTACTCTTGGATATTTGGTTATCTGTTTTATACAAGGCCTAATAACATCATGAGAAGATGCATCCGAGAAGATGATATTTTTGATATCATGAAAGCATGCCATGATGAGCCATGTGGAGGTCATTTTGCAACAAAGATAACAACTTTTTAGATCCTTACAACTGGCTATTATTGGCCTACTTTACATAAAGATGATGTTAAATACACCAAGAGTTGTGATAGGTCTCAAAGGATGGGAAGGCCAACAAAGAGTGATGAGATTCCATTACAACCTCAGTTGACATTGGCACCCTTTGAAAAATGGGGTTTATAATTCATTGGTCCAATCTCTCCTACATCCAATAACAAGGAATATATCCTTGTTTGCATTGATTACTTGACAAAATGGGTAGAAGTTAAAGCCCTATAGTTTTCCATAGATGGTATTGTGGCTAAGTTTTTATATGATGATATTTTTACTAGGTATGGAGTACCTAGATAAATAGTCACTAACCAAGGGCCCCAATTTACTTTTGATCTAATTACTAAGTTGGTTGAGGAATAGCAAATCAGACATAAGAAATCAACACCCTATCATCCACAGGCTAAGGGTCAAGTGGATGTCAAAAATAGGGATATTGGAAGCATTCTCACCAAGACAGTGCATCTGCATAGGAAAGATTGGGTTTCAAGGTTACTTGAAGCAGTTTGGGCATATAGGACTACATTGAAAACAACCACTGGGTTTACACCCTATGAGTTAGTCTATGGAAAGACAACAGTCCTTCCTATTGAGTTTGAATATAAAACATTGAGAACAACATTAGAATTGGGAATGGATTTAACAAAAGCACATAAGGAAAGGCTGCATTCTTTGAATGGGTTGGATGAGATAAGAATGGAAGCAGTACATCATACAAAGGTAGTCCAACAACAATGAATGAAGTGGCATGATTAGTACATTAAAACAAAAGAGTTCACCATGGGAGATTGGGCCCTATTATATGATTCACGGTACAAATATTTCAAGGGAAAATTCTAGTCTAGATGGTTGGGCCCCTATGATATTAGCAAGGTTTATTCTAATGGATCAGTACAGTTGCACACAATTGACGTAGTTCAATTTTCACTTCTTGTTAATGGCCACAGATTGAAGTTGTATAAAAAGCCATTGTAGAAGGATGACTTTATATTTTCATTGATCCAACAATATGGTGCTTCCAATGAAATTGATACAACATCTAATACACAAAGTCCTACTTCGATAATACATGACATACCTAGCACTTCTGGTGGCCGAGAGATTGAGTTACACAGCTCAGTCCCTGCGCTTCCTTGACACTAAATTTTCATATTTTTCTCACAAACACACACTGCACATTATAATAATGTTAAAAATATCTTTAGAGGGACCTGCTATCAATAGCAACAAGGGTCCTAATGCCGAAGGGACATATAGCTTGACACTGTCAATGCTCAAATTGGGATCTGACATTGCAGGTGCCTGTAGCAATGTCTGGTAGTTGAAAGAATATTCAACTCACTTGGCACTATCTTTACTGTAAGTCCATTCACATTCATTTCAAATATATTCATGATCACTATCCATCATTTATGTTGAATAATGCAGCATAATTCTTTTATTACCCGCTCTCATTTCAATTATTTGAGTTGTCACATCGCCAACTCATACTTGTGATTTTTGTCCCATCAAATTCATTCACCACACCTTATTCATTATCTTACAATTAAAATGTGTCACATCGAATCAAGGAATAAATATATTCTTTTAGTTTCCACGTGCAAAAGATGGTTATTTTTACGAGGTAGTACTTAAGGTATGTTATTATGATTAATTTTGTTTTCTTTAAACTTTTATACACTTATTCATTTAATTCCATGCATGTGAAATATTATATCTTTAATTTTCATCATTATGAATTTACGCCATCTCCAAATCATCAACGTGAAGTGAGGTCACTTCACCAATTAAGTTGGGGGGAGGGTATGCCTTCCTCGGTATTTTCACCAGTCCTTTCGAATCTGCCACCCCAAAACCAAATTTAATGAGTATTATGACATGCAAAACCCTTAGTCATGTTTTATTTTTGTTGCTACTTTTGTTGCCATTTTCAAAATTGTAAAATTGCTAAAACTTGATACCCTAAGAATTGAATGAGAACTTTAGCTTAGTTAGACTAGAGCTAAAATTGAAAGGGAATTTGCAGTTGCAACATGGTATAGTAGTAAGGATTTATGAGGAAGTGGAGGTTTTGAAGTGGTAGACCAATTTTGAAGGTGGTGGAAAATTGAATTGAATTTTTGGAGCTAAATTTAGCAGAAAAATAAACAAGGATGGGAGGAGATGTTATAAGAAGAGAGCCAACGACTCACCAACAAATTTTGGAGGACATACAAATCTTTCCTATCTTCACAAGGGTTGGATAGCTCGATTACTTTATGAAGTTGACATAATTTAGTGATGACTTAACAAGAAGATTTGTAGAAACCATTCAATACGATGAAGCAGTGGTAAAGGGTCCTTCTATAGATGCATCTGAAAATGCCATTGCATAGGTTTCAAGACTAACAAGGACAAGAACAAAATTCCCAACTCGTTCTGATGCAGTTACAGCTCAGGAAGAATTTTGCATAAGAGGAGAAGAATTGGATTCCTCATCACAAGGTATGAAAATGATTTCTCTCCATTGGTTGTGGGCAAGATGTGCCTCTTATATTATTAGATATATTGCATGTGATGGCAGACAAAACCTTTTATATACGACCCATTTCAAATTGTTAAGTCATCTCAGGAATAATAGGGTAGTAAATGTACCAAATTTTCTTTGTAACTTGTTGAAACGAATGGCTTCAGAATACCAAAAAAGGCAATTGATACTTCTCTCTCTCACCACTGCATAGTTACCTTATTGATAAAAAGGAGTTTGAGAATCCAATATCCACAAGTGAGGTGGGAGGATTTTAGTGCAGATGAATGTGAGGCCATTAATAGTTTGCTAGAAGCACCTGTAGTGCCTGAGGATATAGAAAACCAAAATGAGCCCGAGGAAGTAGAAAACCAAAATGAGCCCCAAGATGAACCTGAAGAAGAAAACTCTCATGTTTCACTTGTGGCCTCACCTACCCGTAGCTAAGGCGAGCATGAAGAACTTGCAGAGTTGGAGTCTAGGCCTCCCATAAATTAGGAATTACCTTCTTCTAACTCACGAAAATATAAAAAATAGGAGAGGTAGTGTATCTACCTCCCCCATGCCCTCAAAACTAGAAGAAGATATTTCAAAGAAGCCAAGGGACACTCAAAAGCAGAGAAAGGAAGAAGTTCCTAAGAAGAAAAAGAGTGTTAAAAAGGGAAAGAGGAAAATTAAAGAAGTATTAACACCTAGATGCTCTAGTAGGCTCAGGAACCAAGGTGCTACAAAAGGAAATGTAGAAGAAAGACCTCAAGGAGAACAACACCAGAAAGAGCAACCTCAAGAAAATGTCACGCTTGTAGAAACTGACTCTGAATTGGAGAGAAATGCTCCTGGTAATGAGAATGTACCAGTGAAAAAGAGAAGGTATGTGGAGACTACTTTTGATTTTGAATCAGAAGACATATTTGATGCTAATAAATTCTGAACAAAAACTTTTTCCACTCTTGGAGATTATGAAGAGAGTAATGAGCAGTTTGAGAATGCAGAGGAAGCTTACATTGAAGACAAGGATGTAAGAAAGGAAATCCAGGAGGCACTGGACAAAATTAAGCTCCTGGAAGAATTGGTATAGGATTATGAGCAAAGAGATAAAGAAAGAGAGGTGAAAATGAAGGATATGGAGGAGAAATTGCAGCTATGTGGTCATGGCACTAAACATGATGTGATGGCATAGTTCGTTGTTACTACTTGACATGGGATAAATAATTGGCAGTGCCAAATGAGAGACCTCCTCCTCTTAAAACTATTGATTATCATACAACCTGCTCACTTGGATATCAAATGTGGAAAATAATTCATAAGTTTGCAAAGGAAAAAGAGAAATGGAGAAAGGAAAAGGAAAAGTATGAACAAGAATTGGGAAAGAAGGATATGGAACTGAATAAAACAACAATTCGGTTGGAAGAAATAGCAAATAAGGTTGCACAAATAGTCAGGTGTAGGCATCCACCAAGAACTTATGCACTATTCCTACAAGAAATTTTTTTATGTCTTCAGTTTAGTAGATTAGTTGGCAAGCATTCAATTAGTATGAGTCAAACCTCTAAGTTTCTTGAAGTTTTTGTTGCTTCAATACTTGAAGATCAAGATCAACTATGTGAATTTTATTTACACAACTATGTGATCCCTGATGAAATGGAATGGAACCCCTTAATATTTTTGGGGGATCTTCATATTAGGGCACTTTCCTCTTACTACCGAAATGAATAGCTTAGGGGTGAGATTATGGAGGAATATGAAGACAAAGAAAAATCTATTGCGCTTCCAATCAGAAGAGAGGAAAGGGATCTAGATACCATAATTGATGAATGGATGAGACTCCTTACACACAAGGGAGTAGGGAAGAAGATCGTGAAGCTTAGGGAGGCAAACTATGACATGATGAAAATGTTAGTTGTGGGATTAGGACAACAGTGTTTTAAATATGTGCAAGACAAATGGAACAATTTGACACTTGAATTGCAAAAGAAAGAGCCACATTCCAAGCATAATTTCATTGCTATGCTTCAGAGGGAACGTAGTTACATGGAAAATGGTATCATCCAGGGAATTCATTAGATGCCACTCACTTTTCATCCACCAATTCTCCTTTATCTAATTCCACATTGAATAGGGGAGAAAAGTGATGAGTGTGAGAGAGCAGGAGCCATCCAGATGAGGAAACTTTTAGAACATCAAGGTGTTAGGATTCAAGAAGATCAGATCAATAAACATTAACAATTATATGCAGATTAAATAACCCAAAAATAACGATGAAGAATAACACAAAAGAGATCAACACAAAATTTAACGTGGTTCACCCAATATGGGCTACATCCACATAAAATCAGCCACCCAATGATTTTATTATCCAATGCAAAACAAATTACAATTTCGTGAATTCCACACACCGTAACTTACATCCTAGCCGCTTATAACAAGCTTTTTGGAAAGCTTCCAAAATTAGGGTTTTACAAAGTCATCTTTTCATTTGAGAATACATTATGAGTGTACAATATTTGCATGATCAGTCGCCACATACCAACACAAGGTTTGTATCTGAGGCAAATTCAGGGTGTTAGCATAGTCATGGACCTAAGACAAATTGCTCGACAATATAATCAAAATCCCTAATGTTTTGCTTGGGGAAAAGCAAAAAGCTAGTTGGGGGGAGTGATAGGTCTAGATAATGGTTTATTTTCTATTGTTTTTATATCTACTTTAAGATACTTTTAAACATATTCTCCAAACAATATTCCTACATTATGCTATCCTTTTATATTCATTATGTAGACTTGAACCTTAATTGTGATGATGAAATTACGGTTATAATACATTAGTATTATATGGTTTATATGAGTGAATGTATGGAATGTTGATGGAATACTATGAATTAATTATGATATTTATCCTCGTGTTCATGTTTTGCAGAATTAACTTGTTTGCAACTCAAAGGGAACCATAGTGCAGCAATTGCGGGGTGAACCCGTAGCAAAAGGGATGACGGGATACTGAAGTAGGGGAAGCTCCAGGTTAATTGAATGTGATGGTTGTTGATCAAAGGCTCTCAATGAAGATTGGACGTGTGTTATTATGACCAGTTTAATAAATGTTAAAGAGGAGGTTTCCTTCACCGATGAAATTTTGACAAGTGGTTATCTATTTGCATATAGTTATGTTTTGACAAAGTTCTAGTTCTGATAGGATTTTTCCTTCCTTTTCAGTTATAGGTTGAAAAATTTAGATCTTAATTCCACACTCTATTATTTAGGACTAGAGTTAACGATTTTAGTTATTTGTTGCTTTCAATAATGATTCCCTCAGCCTGTATATAATTGTTGGTTGAATTCGTAGGATAGTTAGTCAATTTTTATCAGTTTTATGTTCCAGTTACTTTCAATTTCAAGACATGAAAATATTGCAAATGATTAAGTCCAATCTATGGAAATATCTTTTGTAATCTTTTACAATATGCAATGAATGGAGTTAATCTTATGGGATGCATAGAATCTATTAGTTAGATTGCGTTTAGTTAAATGGGAATAGTTACTTGAGTAGGCCACTAAAGATATTATACTTCACTTTATCTTTCAGTTAGTTATTTTTGTTTATAGTTGTTATTAGTTTATCATTATTCATGAATCATATGCAAGTTAATTGAGGTTTCATTTCTTGTTTATTATGAATGAATGTTTGTGAATATGCATGTGCATGTAATGATTATTAGTAACACTTTGGAGGATATTTCAGTTGAATAATTAGTTTTTATCAAGTTTCAGTTAACATAGTATTAGTTTATTGGTAGTAGTTTAGTTATAGTCTTTACTGTAGGTACTTGTAGCGACTAGTTCTGGTTTATGCTTTTACTGTTTTATAGTTTTGTGACTTTCCAACAAATAGAATAACTTAGGTAGGGTAGTTTAAGTAGTTTAGATTCCATGAAAGCATATATAATGTTGCACCATCATAAGCTTACAAGTCCTTGGTTGATAATTTAATGTAGTCTTAAGCAATGTGAAGTGGATTGTTCAACTAGTTAACCCTCTGAATTGAGTATATTCTACCAAGTTTACAATACATTAGCTTAGAATCTACACTATCTGCTAGTCTTGGATTTGGCATATACTTTATAACTTCATTTGGGTTTACTAGCTCCCACCTAAATAAATAAAAGAGATTGTAAATATACATAATCACATAATCAATTCAAATAAACATGTGATATGTCAATAATCTAAAACTTGTGTGCTCAATTATATGCAATATCTTATAACTTATCACTAGTTAATCTAGTCCCTTGAATATATTAAAAAGTAATTCTTATATAAATATCAAGCACACCTCCCATCTATTAGGATTAAACTTTAGAGGGTCCTCGAAGTAATGAGGATCAACATGAATAGAATGTAACCAAACTATTACTTTCCAAACTTTTGGAAACTTGTAACCTATTATAAAAACAACCCAATTTAATCTTCCACTTAGTTTACTAATCTATTGAGAATATACTACAATTTTTTTTGCATATTTTTGAGAAAAAAATAAAATACTATTGAACTTTGTATCCTTTTCCACAGTTCTAAACATAAAGTGTGCTACACTTGCAAGTCTGATAACTTCATCAATCACCTATATAGATGATATAAACATTAGATGATAGCATTGGCATCATAGCATTGCCATAATACAAGTTAATGTGCATACTTACAAATTAACAAGAACCAATGTGCATACTTACAAATTAATCAAATGAACCATTCAGGTCTACTCTACTCTTTATTGTGTCAAGTATTGCTTCATGGTCAGACTCACGCACCTTCCATAAGGTCTTGTTCAAAGGTCTACCCCCATATTTGATCAAATGAACATTGGATGCCACGACAAGGTTCGCGTAATGAAGAATTTTCCAATGTGTGTCAAAGTCCTAAAACAACCAAACATTAACACTCTTTATGTGGGTGCCTTCTAAGCCACATCTAGTAACAACCACTGAGCATGTAGGGTATTCAATGTTTTCTCCATCTATAATTGGGGCCTCCAATTTCTTTTTGGCCTCAACACAACAACACAAGTAATAATCCATTCCCTCTTCATTGTCTTCATCTGCAATAACTGCATAAACATGCCCTACATTGATATGTGCAACAAATTAGATGAAATTAGTCAACATTACAAATACACTACAAAGTAAGATAACAATAGGAATTTTAAAAACTATGCAAGTAGATATATTACCTGATTGAACTAGATTTGATATGTGGTCAAAGTCAACTGATGATTCCATGTGTGTCAGTTCCAATGTCGTTAGAGGCCAATACCGGTGAAGTGGGCTAAGATAACTTAACCACCATTCGTCAACCCACTCCTTTGACTCATACTCATCCCGAGCTTGAATTGTACATGAAGAAAAAAAGCATGCCATATTTTGTGTATGGATACTCCATGAACCTATATTTGAGCTAAGGAAAGAGTGTAGCTCACTCGATCTTGTCAGTGTACAAGAGTCCTCATATGGTACAATGTTAGTATCATCTATCAACCAAAAAAATCTACGAATTGAAGACTTACCTTCATTACCTGGACCCATCAAAGAATTACAACACTTGACAATTGATTTTGCATCTGTCAACTTTGCATTATCTTTATACTTTAACTCTTTTTGTGCTAATGCTCTTTTGACACATGCTCCTACACCATCATGCTCCCTCTTTCCATGTTTGGCCTCACAAAATTTCCACATATGTTGAACACCTGTAATAACATGCATCCTGCTCAACCAATAGAACATCTGCGAGTTCTTGAACTGTGCTCCATAGTTATTTGACCATATTAAATGTTGACTGTATGCTATGCCCCTTTGTGCCAAATAACTGTAGAACAACTAGAAGCAACCTTGCACAAACTCTAGAGAATGTGTGTGATCATCACTAATGTAAAAGTGGTACTCCCTCAATATCTTCTTGCGGTCCTCTTTACTATTAGTTGCATGAATGAATGTTATGTGCACAAATATAGAAACCTGTGTGGAGTTGTAATATTGTGACTGCACCTCACGTTGTGGTTGTAGAGTGTAGTTCTCTACAAATTTGACCACTGAAACTATGCTACCAACTGGAAAGGTGTCCTTGCATAACTTTAATTGAAAGTCCAACCATTGATCTCTGTGGGTATGCCTTGCATACTCATACACTATACTATCATGAAATGTAGACATAAACTGATACACTGGCATCTTCTGAATAACCAAATCACACATTTTTGCTTGATTACCATCTTTTGTATTGTATGCCACCATTTTATACTTGTCGAACCCTACTAGTTGCTTTCCAACTGCATGTGTGCTTTCCATATGTTGACATATTGGAATACATTGCAATCCATCGCAACACTGACATGAACCATCCAAGCATAATTCCTGTAGAATATTTGGCCATCCTCTCTTTTGCATAAAATTTATGATAATCTAACTCTGTTGAAGATGTTGGTGGGGTATGTATGCCACAATCCTACAAAACGTTGTTAGTATGCAAATCTAAACATGTAGAACAATAAAAATCATAATGGTTAGAAAATTCAATATGAAATCTACAACAAGTAGTGTGTGTGTGATTTATCTTGACATAAAAAGGTTTAAGCATTTCAAAATATCTTTGAAAATTTTGAATTTGAGGATAATCCTCTTGAAATTTACAAAAAAATTGTGTTTGAGTCGTATCCAAAAAATGCTTTGGATGTGGATCACCGTCTCGACTACCGATTCTCCTTCTTACTACATCCCTTTGATTCAGAGATGGTCTTGTGTTATTCTTCCAATAGTCTTCAATTAGTGACCTCAACACTTTAACAATTGGTTTATCTTTTCGTGGGAGTCTCCCTAAGAATGCCCATAATTCAGTTGAATCAATGTCCTCAATTCTTTAGCACCTTTGAACGACTCTTGATAAAATTTCTCTATTAATTCTCAATTGCTGACTAATATTTCTAATGAGACGAGATCTCCTTGTTTGATTACTTACCAAAGTTGATGTAATGACACTTTGGGTGATCCCACAATACTGGTTTACAATTTTTGGTCAAATTGGACACTGAAATAAATTTTTCTAACTAAATCTTCACTTTTGGGCACCTATAGCGGCTAAACCGTGAGGAATTTGAAGATGATGCAAACTAGTGATTTGTGAAATTTTTTCTGTAGATTCTAAATATTATTTTTTCAAAATTTTGGAATCAAATTGCACTTCTTTTTCCATCTCCTTTGAAAACTAGTTTTTTTTAGTAAACATCATTTTGAAGGAGTGACGCTCATTGTATACAACATAACTTTTTTTCCATGAAGAATAAAATTCTATTTTTTTTGAATTTAGATTTGTAACTATGATATATGGTGCTTCCAATTGGTCTCATGGTGTTTTATTGAATATTTTTTCCTTAATCAAGTTTCGAAGTCAAACTAATTACAATTTAGACATAGGAAGACCGTATACAACGTAACTTTTTTACATGTATCGAAATTCAATTTTTTTTGTTGGATCAAGGACTTCAATATCTGGTGCACTCATTTTTTTCTTTTCTTTTTTATAATCTACTATTTTTTCACATGTGCAGAACAAAGAGCTTGATTTTTAATGAAAAACCTATGTTTAATAAAACTAAAAAGACAAATACCTAATAAAACCAAAAAATATTAAAATTATATTTGTTGGATAGCTCATTTTAAGGAATACCATCATATAGTTGGGTCTATGAAGTCTCCTCCATTTTCATCCTCAACCCAAGCTTCGAAGGGCAAAATTTTAGAGTTTTTTGGTGCCAAAGGGTGAGAAGGTGGGAAAAGGGGGGTTCGCTCGAACCATGGGGGTTCGTGCAAACCCCCTTTCCACAATGGTTTCTTTTTGTTTTTTCTTGGGAATGGTAGGACCCTGCATTTAATGGGTTCGCCCGAAGAAAAAAGTTTGTTCGAACCCCCAAAAACCAATTTTTTTTGCATGGTGTCATTTTTTGCAACTTTTCCTTCCTCACTCAAATTGTAAACCACTTTTGTGGGTTTACCCACTATCTTTTGAATGTGAGGTCTTACCCACACTCTCATAAGCATCCATTAGATTCTTCACAATAGTATTTTCACTTGAAGCATTCAATGTTCTCAACCCAAGAATCTTCATGATGTTTCTATACTTTAGACCTCGCATCATTTCAACAAATAGTTGACATCTTCCAATCTCATTTAACTTTTCAAAGAACAATCTCCAAATCTTATCCGCATATCTTATACAAGTGTGTAGTGGAATCTTACCTTCCATTGGCTCCAAAATATTCTCATCAATATTAACCAATTTTTTTGGCTTTCGATGCAAAATTCTAGGTGGTGTTCTCATAAGTACATTCATCTCAACATTAGGAATTTCATCAATATTTAAGTGATATGGGCTAGATCACGTACCTTCGATCGAGGATGGAATAGATGACATACCTTGAGGTTGAGATGGGGATGATGGCATACCTCCTTCCTCAAATGCTAGTGATGATGTACTCTCAAATTAAGATGCGGTGGATGGTGTCCCTCCATATTCACTTCCAGCAGATGGTGTCCCTCCATATTCACTCGTGGTATGTGGTTTCCCTCCGTATTCACTTGTGGTAGAGGGTGTGTCTCCAACTATGGTATTCAAATCTTTCTTAGCACAATGCTTTTGTATTCGTTCCCTTTGTGTCGCCAATGCCTTTTCTCTTTTTGATGGTTGAGGTTCCTCTTCAATTGGCATGTCTTTGTCAATCGTATCCAATTTCTTCTTTTGATGATGTTCCCTCATCCATTATTTTTTCTTTGCTTTATTAGTTTCATACTCATCTTGTGTTGGTTTAATCCTTGTTCATTTCCTCAGCATGACAGATAATTTTACCTATAGCATGATAAAGAGACAAAAATTAGTTCCCAAAAAATGAATCCATACAAATAAATGAAATATATGTTATTCAACCCTTCATACAAAATACTTTCAATCATCCTATAGAAGAGTATTTCTAGCATAGACAAAGGTCATATAAATTTTTGGATGGAATGCCTTAAAGAAATGTGGTCTTGTGGCATGTCATGATTGCAAGATAGGCACAAAATGAAAGCATGGAAAAGGCATGTGAATTTTTTGACATTAATATTTTGGTAGACATGTATGGAAAATGTGGTACCTTTGACAAGCTAGTGAGCTCACTAGCTTGTCAATAAAATATGGTTGACAAGGTAGGGGTTTTTTTGAAAAAATGCCTCATAGAAATGGTACATCACTGTGAGACCCCATTTCTATGAGGCATTTTTTCGAACAACCCCCTACCTTGTCAACCATACTGCATTGAAAAGCTAGTACATCACCATGAGACCCTATTTCTATGAGGCATTTTTTCAAACAACCCCTTACCTTGTCAACCATACCGCATTGACAAGCTAGTACATCAACGTGAGACCCCATTTCTATGAGGCATTTTTTCAAACAGTCCCCTACCTTGTCAACCATACTACATTGAAAAGCTAGCACATCACCGTGAGACCCCATTTTTATGAGGCATTTTTTCAAACAACCCCCTACTTTGTCAACCATACCGCATTGACAAGCTAGTGAGCTCACTAGCTTGTCAAAGGTCACATGAATTTTTGGATCCAATGCCTTAAATAAATGATCTTGTGGCATGCCATGATTACAAGATAGGCGCAAAATGGAAGCATGGACAAGGCATGTGAATCGTTTGACATTAATGTTTTGGTAGACATGTATGCAAAATGCAGTAACTTTGACAAGCTAGTGAGCTCACTAGCTTGTCAATGAGGTAAGGTTGACAAGGTAGGGGGTTGTTTGAAAAAATTCCTCATAGAAATGGGGTCTCATGGTGATTAGTGTGAGACCCCATTTCTATGAGGCATTTTTTCAAACAACCCCTACCTTGTCAACCCTACCACATTGAAAAGCTAGTGAGCTCACTAGCTTGTCAATGCTCACATGAATTTTTGGATCCAATGCCTTAAAGAAATGTGGTCTTGTGGTGTGCCATGATTGCAAGATAGTCTCAAAATGGAAGCATGGACAAGGCATGTGAATTGTTTGACATTGATGTTTTGGTAGACATGTATGTAAAATGTGGTACCTTTGACAAGCTAGTGAGATCACTAGCTTGTCAATGCTCACATGAATTTTTGGATCCAATTCCTTAAAGAAATGTGGTCTTGTGGCATGCCATGTGTTGTACCCCAAATTAATTTTTTTGCTACACTTAGGAATTTTGAATAAATGGTCAAAAGTCTTGTTAAAAACTATCAAAAGGTTGGAAAATGGGATTTTGCATGTCATGCATGTGGGTCAAAAACTCAAAACTTTCAAAATCTGACAATCTGGGTCCATTTAGAGTGACCTAGTCTACAAGACCCATGTCTCAGTTTTTCAGCCCTAAATTTTAGGAAATTTTCTAAAAATAGACTTTTTCTAGGTTTCTTCTAGAATGGATGCTGGCAAAATTTTCTAAAAATAGAAAGTCTAACTCTAGGAGTTCAAAATATTTTTTATTGGCTTAAAATACTTCCTCATCAGGGTGGTCCAATTAGAATCCTCAAAAGATAATTTTTTCTCTAATGGGTCTATTCTGCTTTTTTAGAAGCCAAATCAAGAGCTCCAAGGTCATCAACAGAGGTTGCTCAATTGCTAGGTGTCATATTCAAGGTCTCAAGCACTGCATAGATCGATAAATGGTGAAAGATGCTCAAGAAATGAAGAATGAAGGAAGGAGGTTGAAGAATCTTGAAAATTGAGAAAATTTGACTAAGTCTAGAGATGTTAGGCGCCCTCACCCAGTCAAAGTTCCTATCCATTCATTCCTTAGAATATTTTTTAGCCTGGACTGGTGAGCACTAAATGGAGAATGCAAGGAACGAAGGAGAAAGTTAAAAATTGCAAATAAGAAAACTAACTGTGGAGAGTAAAGGCACCCCTACTAGCCATAGGCGCTTAGTCTTTCAAGGTGCCAAATGATGGAATTAGGATTTGTGTTTCTAAAGTGTCTTGCTCAAAAATCTTGCGGCTCTGTAATGAATCCAACAACAGGTCCATTGAATCAAGATATCAACCAAAATCTCATATCGAATGGAGAAGTTTCATCAAAGAAGCAAATTGAAAATGTGAAATCATTGAAAATTATTCTCTCTGGGATCTTTGGGTGCCCCAAGTAGCTAGGGGTGCCTAGGGTTTTGGAGGGTTAAATTCAACTATTAGAATTTACAAACATGCTCAGCTTCTTCAGAATTCTACTGTCTTTTCAATGAATATCTCTACCAAATCATCAAATTCACCAATTGCCAACAAATTCAGATTGAATGAAGAACAAATCATGAGGACAATACATGGAAGATCAAGTTTAAAGGTTGAAAATCAAGTAAAAATGGATAATTCTGGTGATCATGGGCGCCCCAGGTAGCTAGGGGTGCCTAAGCTTTTGGGAATTCATAAGTCAAAATTAGAGTTTGTTGCCTCTAAGGAATTTTCTTTAGATTTCAGGAGGCTTTCTAGCGAATCCATCAGTGAGTTCATCAAATTTTTTAGGCACCAAATATCATAGATTGAATGGAGGGGTAAAATTGTGCAAAACATAAAAGTCAAAAGAAAGATGAAAATCTTGGAAAATATTCTAACTATTGAGGAGTTGGGCGCCCTAGCTTGCCAGGGGCGCCCAAGCTTTTGATCCCCTAAAACTACTTTTTCGAGCAAATCACCTCCAGAAGATCTTTCACATAATACCTCAGGCTATCCAATGCATCTGACAGCCAGTTCATCAAGCCATTCAAACTGTCGGAACTAAGAATTCATCTGAAGGATAGAAAGTAGTGTAAAATTGAAGAATATAAAAAATGGCTATCTTTGGTGAGCCCCAGGTAGCCAGGGGTACCCAATATTTTAAGGCCTCAAATTTAGTTTTTTGAGGTTGCAGTCTTCCAGATTCAATTAGGCTCTGCAACAAGATCATTAGCCAGTTCACAGGATTCACCGAGCACCCATAATTGAGGATCAAATTGAGGTCAAAAGCAAGCAAAAAGTTGAAAATTTTAGAAAATTGGCTATTTTCCAAGAAGGGCATCCAAGTTCTCATGCCTTAGTGAAATTTTCAATTATCACAATTCCTCATTCGAAACAACGTCCACATTCAATGAACCTGGTCAAAACCTATTTAAGATGTTTTTGGCATTCCACATTCTCACAATTCTCACAATAAAGTGTTTTATTTATCCTGAAAACCTATTTAAGATGTCTTTGGCATTCATTATTCACATATTTTTGTAGGTGGCGTCCAAAGGAGGAGACAAAGAATTTTCTTCACTTCAAGATTTGGAGGCCAAAATGTGGTGCTTTTTCAGTGTTCTTCATATTTTCCATATCAGCTCACACAAAGGCTTGCTTTTTCATGCTTTAAATTTCTAGGGCATCAATTTTCAAAAGAAGGGGGTCATCTTTTTCAATTTCCAACAATCTGGGTCAGCTTGGTTTTTGATTCTCTACAACTTAGGAAAATTTTAAGATTTTCAAGAACCTAATTTTTCCACGCATGTCCAAGAAACCTTCAGTATTTTAAAAATCTAATCAACTGGGTCTATCTGGAACATGATTTTGCACAAAACCCAGCTCTCAACTTTTTTCAAGAAAATTTTAAAATTTTAGGGTTTTTGCTTTTTCAATTAGCCATCACTATTTTCCAAAATGGATGATCTAGGTCTTTCTGAAACGAAGTTCTCTACAAAACCTAGGTCCCAGCTTTTTTCTTTTCTTTTCAGGAAAACTACTTTTTCAAGAGAAATCAACCTTCAATTTTCAACAATTTGTGAAAAAAGTGTTTGAACACAGTCAAGTTTAAAATCAAAATTCAAGTTTTTTAGCACGGAGTACTCTCCCATCAAATTCAGGACCAAGTCAATGTTGTATCATGATTTTATCAAAACTTTTGAAACTGATTTGCATCATATAAAACCAGTGTTCAATTTGCGTGCTTTGGAAGACGCGGGAAATGTTGCAATTAGACATCTCAAGGTCATTCTGGATTACTTGTAGCAACTTCAATTCCTGTCTCAGTGTAAAGTATAGAGTTTGTAATTGCTTGTGTCAAGCATTACAACCCAGCAACATAGAAAAATCAAGTAGTAGAAGGAAGAATTGTTTGCAGCCTCAAGCCGAACGATGTTGAGAAATGCTTTTCAATACCACCACAAATAGAAAACATCATCATCTCAATTGAAGAACATGAAAAGGTGTGGTACAAGAAAAAGGACAAGTATTAGAAAAGAGTTGTACAATACTTTTCTGTTGAAAAATGAGAAGTGTCAGAAGTATAAAAGTTGCAGAAGAAATGGAGGAATGTCTGAAGATGGTCACACATGGGGTAAAAAAAAGATATGTTGAAGCAAGATGATATATTTATAAAATGTCATCACTCCAATTACGGAGCCATCGAAAATTAGAAAGATTTGATAAAGCAGCTGAAGATGTCAAAGATTTTCTGAAATTCGATTAGAGAAGAAGAAATCCTGGAAAAGCAATTTTTTTTCTATAGATAGTATCAATGCACCTAACAAAGAGGCTATTTCTAGCTTTTTGGCAAATTTAGTTTCCCAAAATACCAATGGGTGAGTTATCTTATCAAGAAAGTAAAGATCTCCAAAGATGGATTTAAAGCAGTAGTGAACTTGAAGCTTTCTTCGAGTTTTCTTTCTATTCTTGTCTCATTTTTATCCATTCCTTGTGATAGAAGGAATCAAGTTGTAATAGTTGGCACTTTCCCTTTTTTTTCCTTTCATAGGTTGTTAGATAGTTATCTTTTTTTAGTTTTAGAAATAAATCTTGTATGTTGGCAAGTATTGGTTGTAAAAGCAAGGAGATTTTAGGGTTCCCTACTCCTTTGCTTGTGTATAAATAAGGGCAGCCTTGCCCATTTTTTTTAATAGTTATTGTGATAGCAAATTGTTGAGCCTACTTTTTCTTTCAAGTTTTTATTTAGTGTCAATTCACTCAGTGTAAGAGAAAGCTTGTATGCCTACTTTGCCGCAAGATATTGTTCAATTTATGTGTTACTTGTGTCAATGTATTTTGGTTGATCGCAAAACTGTAAGCCTGTTATTACTACAATCCTGTTGTCCCGGAAGTGTAATCTTTGCTATTTAAAATTTGAGAAAGGAAATCTTATGCCTGCTTTGTTGCTTTGATTTACTATCTCAGGTTTCTGTTTTATGTGTTATGATTATATAATCTTTATTTCAGCTTGCATCTAAAAGTACAATGAGTCTGAAGGTGTACGTTGAGAGTGAATTTATGTGAGTTTTGCGTTAAAGAATCATTCCTTGTTTACTTTTAACTCTCAAGCTCTGAGTTTACTTGAGTTGTTAAAAGAATCATTAGAGCAGGCTTAGTCGTAGTTGAAATTCAAAAAGAGAAAATCTTAGCTATGACGCTAGAGTTTTATAACCTTGTGCTCTTAGCTGAACAAAAGGATTGGAAATTAGTTTTAGTTTACTTTATTTAAGCAAAATCAACGAAGAGGGAGCTTCCCCTCCTAATTTGAAGAGCAGTTAATCTGTGCATAGATATTTGCTTCTAATTTGCATACCATAGGTGTGAATTGAAATGCCAACACCATGATTGCAAGATAGGATCAAAATGGAAGCATGGACAAGACATGTGAATTTTTTGACATTAATGTTTTGGTAGACATGTATGCAAAATGTGGTACCTTTGGCAAGCTAGTGAGCTCACTAGCTTTTCAATGCAATAGGGTTGACAAGTTAGGGGGTTGTTTGAAAAAATGCCTCATAGAAATGTGGTCTTGTGGCATGCCATGATTGCAAGATAGGCTGCACCTTTCCCCATGTTGCTAACTTAGCCTTGAATAAAGAGTCTTGAAACAATGGAGAGAAGGGTTACAATCCCTTATAGGTAGACTAATCAAGGAAACATTACAAATATATCACAACATTAGTGATGAGGTAAGTTTAGAAATAGAGATGAAAACCAAAATAGATTCAAAGATCTATTAATGTGGGAGGAGTGTATTCTAATTATGTAGAGACATGTATGGAAAATTTGGTAGCATAGACAAGGCAATCAATTGTTTGAAAAACTGCACATCACCATGAGACCACATTTCTTTGAGGCATTTTTCAAACAGTTGATTGCCTTGTCTATGTTGTTTGATAAAATTCTTTGGTAGACATGTATGGAAAATTTGGTAGCATAGACAAGGCAATCAACTACTTGGTAGAACTATTTGACAAAATGACTCAATGAGATATGTCCTCATGGACTAGAATGATTGCAGGATATGCAAAAAATGGATTTGTTGAAAAGGATTTAGAAAATTTCAAGCATATGCAATTTCTAGGTGTAAAACCAAATTCCACTACATTTTCCAACATCCCCCATGCCTATACCAAAATGAAAGCTTTGGAAAGGGGTATGCACATCCATAGAAAAGGATTGAGAAATGATGAATTATTTTACATACTTATAAATACTCTCATATATGTGTGTATACAAAATATGGAAGCATACACAAGGTAGGTCAATTGTTTAACAAAATGCCTCAAAGAGATGTGGTTTAAAAATGTAATTGGCAAGTGTAAAGAATTGTGTAGTTTAAAATGTGCATTGAAAAGCTAAGGTTATAATGACAAACAAACAATGATGAACATGGAATATGCAAAATAACAAAATCAAAGCAAGCCAAAATAGAATGAAGGAAAATATAAAGAAAATGTGTAAAGACTTCACATACCTAAAAAACAAAGATTAGAATGGAGGAGTTCTACCCAATTATGTAGCCTTTGCTTCTTCTTGCATCAAACTCCTCAACAATTTAAGCTTTCCAAAAGATTGTTTCCTTTTCAATGTTCAATTGTATATCACTCTTGAATGGAATTGAGACTTGAATTGATATATATCAAATTTGACATGAAAACTCTATTATTTCATGCAAAGGTAGTGGAAAGATCATAAAAAGGTGGTAGAATGTGAAAAACTTGCATGCACACTTCACAAAAGAATAAAAAGGCTTATTTTTTGTCAAAACATGTGCATAAGCAGGAGAATATACAAAATGTGGGCTTGGAGATCACGGGTATATTGTTTTTTACTATTTTTAGAGCAAGACAAAACATGCTTGCATTATAACATGAGTGCGTTATGTCTTGCTAAAAAAATGGCTACATCTCAACTTCTTCAAAACATGCTCGCATTATGAAAAAGTTATTTTTCTATAGGTTTATTTTCTCTCTCTCTCTCTCCATCCTTAGCCATCCATCCCCCTTAGCCATCTAGGTCTCTCACTTATCCCTGAACCCTCAACCCTAGACACTATGCCTTAAACCCTAATCCCTTAAACCTTAAACCCTAAACCCCAATCTCTCTCTCTCCCTCTCTTTGAACTCTCTCTCTCTTACTCCCTCTATCTCTCTCCTGTTGTACCCCAAATTAATTTTTTTGCTACACTTAGGTATTTTGAAGAAATGGTCAAAAGTCGATAAAATTGTCAAAAAAGGTCAAAATTAGGAATTTGCATGTCTTGCATGAGGGTAAAAAACTCAAAAGTTTCAAAATATGACGATCTGGATCTACTTAGAGCGACCTAGTCTACAAAACCTAGATCTCAATTTTTCGGCCCTAAATTTTAGGATTTTTTTTTTTTTAGAAACTTTCTAAAAATAGATCATTTTTTGGGGTTTTCTAGGTTCTCAAATGGATGCTGACAAAATTTTCTAAAAATAGAAATTTTTGCTTCCAGGGTTCAAACTAATTTTGATTGGCTTAAAATACTTCCTCATCAAGCTAGTCCAGTCAGAATCATCAAAAGATTAGTTTTTCCTAGGTGGGTCTATTCCGCTTTTTCAGAAGCTTTTTTAGGAGCTCTAAGATCATTAATGGAGGTTGCTCAGTTACCAGGTGTCAGATTCAAAGTCTCGGGCATTGTATAGATCAAGAAGCGATAGAAGATGATTGAGGAATGAAGAACGAAGGAGGGAAGTTGGACAATATTGAAAATATCAAAAAATAAACCAAGTTTGGAAAGTTAAGGTGCCCAACTCAATCTAGGTGCCCAAGTTTATGTGCCTTAGTCATTTTTCCATCCAGACAGTCGAAGCATGAAGAGGTGAATGAGGAACAAGGGAGAAAATGAAAAATGCAAAATATAAACTATCTCTGGAGACTATGGATGCCCCAACTAGCTAGGGGCACCCATGATTTCAAGGTATCAGATAATGGAGTTAGGGTTTCTGCATTCAAAATGTTTTGTTCACAATTCTTCTAGCTCCATAATGAATCCAACAACAAGTTCATCAAATCAACCAGTCAGCCGGAATCTCAAATCGATTGGAGGAGTCTTGACGAAGTGGCAAATTGCAAACCATGAAAATATCAAAAAATAAACTAAGTCTGGGAACTTTGGGTGCCCCAGGTAGCTAGGGGCACCTAGCCTTTTGGAGGACCTAATACAAAGATTAAGGTTTGCAGATGTACTCACTGTCTTCAAAGTTTTGTAAGCTTTCCAGTGTATACCCTAGCCTAATCATCAGACTCCTCAGTTGCTAGCAATTGCAAATCAAACAGAGGGTAGAGCATGAGGTACAAATTTGAAAGATGAAAATCAAGTAAAAATGGTTAAGTATGGAGATGCTAGGTGTAGGTAGCTAGAGGCACCCAAGATTTTGAAGGCCTAAAAGTGAAAATTAGGGTTTTTTACCTCCAACAAATTTTCTTTAGATTCAGTCCATCTCTTCAACGGATTCGACGACGAGCTCGTTAGAATTGTCAATCATCAAATATCACAGACTGATTGAAGGGGTGAAATTATGTAAAATTGAAAAATTCAAAAGAAAAGTTGAAAATCTTAGAAAAAAAACTCTGGAGGAGTTGGGTGCCCCAGCTAGCCAAGGGTGCCCAAGTTTTTGACCCCCAATAATCAGTTTTCAGAGGATGCAACTTCTAGAAGAACCCCCTTAGAATTCTCTGAGCTATCCAATGAGTTTAGCCATCAATTCATCAAACCTCGTGATCATCCAGAAATGAGAATTCATCCAAAGATTAGAGAAAACATAGAAATTGAAGAACATTAGGAAAATGGCTAACACTAGTAGCCATGTGTGCCCCAGCTAGCTAGGGGCGCCCAATATTTTGAGGGACCAAATGATGTTTTTAGACAAAGTTGCCTCCAAAACAATCTTGTCAGATTCAATCAAGCTTCATAATGAAGCATTCAACTAGTTCATGGGATCATCCTGGTGTTGGGAAATCAAAGATCAAACTGAGGTTAAAATCAAGCAAAATCTGGAAATTTCAAGAAAAATGGCCGTCTACTAGCCAAGGGCGTCCAAAGTTTCATGCCTTAGTCAATTTTTACAAATTTCATTTTTCAACATAAAAAAGTGTCCAAGTTCGATGCACCTACTCCAGAAGGGTTTTCACAATTCTAAATTTAGGAAGCAAAGCATTTTTTATCCTAAAAACCTATTTAAGAGAGCTTTGTCTTCCATTATTCACAATTTTTTGCAAGTGGCGTCCAAGGCAAGAGAGGAGAAACATAAAATTTTGCTTCATCAAAGATTCAAAGGCTAAAACTTGGTGATTTTTCAGAGTTCTTCATATTTTCCAAATCAACTCACATAGATGCTTCCTTTTTCATGATTTATTTTTCCAGGGCATCAATTTTCCTAAGAAGGGGGTCATCTTTTTCATTTTTCAGCAATCTGGGTCAGCGTGGTTCATGATTCTAAACAACTTTGGAAAAAATTTCAACTTTCATAACCTAATTTTTTCATGCATGTCTAAGAAATCTTCAGTATTTTCAAATTTTGATCAGTTGGGTTCATACAAAACGTGATTTTGCACAAAACCCAGCTCTCATTTTTTTTCCCAAAAATTAGGGTTTCTTCTTTTTTAGCTAGCCATCAACAATTTTCAAAAAAGAATGATCTAGGTCTTCTTGCAATGAGATTCTCTACAAAACCCATATCTCAGATTATTCTTCAAAAATCTGCCTGTTTGAAGAAGAAAAAATCAGCAAGCTATTTTTAGCTTTTCTGCAAAACTTGTCTGAGCATAGTCAAGTTTATAGTCAATCTTCAAGTTTTTTAGCATAGAGTACTCTCCCATCGAATTCAAAGTCAAGACAGTGTTGTATCATGATTTTATCAAAACTTCTGAAATTGACTTGCATCATATCAAACCAGTGTTCAATTTGTGTGCTTTGGAAGACACAGGTAATGTTGCAATCAAGCACCTTGGTCATTCTAGATTACTTGCAACAACATCAATTCCCATATCAATGCAAATTATAGAATTTATAATTTCTTGTATCAAACATTATAACCCAACAACACGAGAAATTCAAGCAGCAGATGGAAGAGTTGTTTGCAGCCTCAAGTCAAGCATTGTTGAAAAGTGCTTCTCAATACCACCTTGGTCAGAAAGTTTAGCCATCTCCATTGAAGAATGTGAAAATCTTTGGGACATGCACAAGGATAAATATCGCGAGAAAGTTGCACAAATATGGTTGAAATAAAAACATAATACTTTACCAAAGAACGTTGGGCGAGGAAAATTCAAAGAGGAGTTTTCAATAATTATCACTATGCTCAACTGAGTCACTAGTCAAGCATAAGCTACAAAATTCTAGCCTTGGATGTTCTATGTCATCTCTCACATTGTCAACAAAACATAATTCTATGACTAGCCAACTTTGATCAGCAATAGTGTTCACTACCAGATGATCGAATATTTCAAAATCCACAAGTTTCACATGATCTCCTACCTTGTCTACCTAGTGGCCTTTCAAGGAAAATTCAGAGAGTTGAATGCCAATCGGACTTTGGATGTACAACATGTCTATCATCATTACCCACAACTAGAGTTTTTCAGAGTTAGCACATCATTACAAGAGGGTGAATGAGGCATTTTTGATTTATACAACGAGAGACTTAGACAATGAGTTGCACATACAGATTTCATCAGTTGCTAGGGCAGCAATGGCAGAGTGGGATGATTGGTTCATCCAGTTTTCTACCTTCACCTACATCAGAGTGTACGGATTCTCAAGTAGTCTAGTCATTTTGTCAAGATATCCCTCAGATGAGGTAGTTTTCATGAAGTTTTTGAGGTAGGTATACGAGGTTCACACATTCTTGTGGAACCAAAAGATGGTTGCCTTTAGTTTTCCATTTGAATTGGGAATCTACAAATGTAGATCATCGACTGATGCAAAGTTGATGGGTGATGAGTTGTCAAAATTTGGTCTCAATCTATTCAGTGAGAGGCGATCATACGATCCTCATGGTGTCTTCGTATCCTGTCTTGGTCAAAATTATGCTCATGTGCTCGTAGTTGAATATTTTTGGGCTAATTGAAAAGATGAGTTCGAAGTACGAAAGAGCAGTAACAACATGCTTACACTCCACCAGACGAAAGATTACTTGTCAAAAGATATTGAAGGATTGTCTGATGACGATGGAGAAGTACTTCTTCCTATGTACACCTGAAATCAAATCGATTAGAAACCACTTCCACAAGTCAATTGGTCCAACAAAGAGTGCACCTCAATTGAAGAAAGAACGAGCTGAGTTATTAAGAACAAAAAGATTTTCTTAAGCCTTAAGACGAATCAGAAGCAAGCTATTCCAGTCGTAGAGCCGCCAATAGTACAATTATCTCTTCCTTCTTCTTCCATACCACAACCAAGAATGAAGGCTATGAGTCATCTTCCAGAAGGTGTGAAGGG